>JAHHZJ010002439.1:0-31269 GCA_021437245.1 Aegilops speltoides
ATAAAATCGGCAATTGCTAACATGATTCGGACAGACTTAAGCATCGCTACTGGTGAGAAGGTCTCATCGTATTCAATCCCTTGAACTTGTCGAAAACCCTTTGCGACAAGTCGAGCTTTGTAAACGATAGCATTACCGTCGGCGTCGGTCTTCTTCTTGAAGATCCACTTGTTTTCTATTGCTTGCCTACCCTCGGGCAAGTCAACCAAAGTCCATACTTTGTTTTCATACATGGATCCCATCTCAGATTTCATGGCCTCAAGCCATTTTGGAATCTGGGCTCACCATCGCTTCTTCATAGTTCGTAGGTTCATCATGATCTAGTAGCATGACTTCGAGAACAGGATTACCGTACCACTCAGTGCGGATCTTACTCTGGTTGATCTACGAGGTTACTGTAGTAACTTGATCTGAAGTTTCATGATCAACATCATCAACTTCCTCACTATTTGGTGTAGATGTCTCGAAACCGGTTTCTGCGACAAACTACTTTCAAGTAAGGGAGAAGGTACAATTACCTCATCAAGTTCTACTTTCCTCCCACTCACTTCTTCGAGAGAAACTCCTTCTCTAGAAAGGATCCATTCTTAGCAACAAATGTCTTGCCTTCGGATCTGTGATAGAAGGTGTACCCAACTGTCTCCTTTGGGTATCCTATGAAGACACATTTCTCGATTTGGGTTCGAGCTTATCGGGTTGAAGCTTTTCACATAAGCATCGCATCCCCAAACTTTAAGAAACGACAACTTTGGTTTCTTGCCAAACCATAGTTCATAAGGTGTCGTTTCAGCGGATTTTGATGGTGTTCTATTCGATGTGAATGCGGCCGTCTCAAGAGCATAACCCCAAAATGATAGCGGTAAATCTGTAAGAGACATCATAGATCGCACCATATCTAGTAAAGTGTGATTCGACGTTCGGACACACCATTACTGTTGTGGTGTTCGGGTGGCGTGAGTTGCGAAACTATTCGCATTGTTTCAAATGTAGACCAAACTCGTAACTCAAATATTCACCTCCACGATCAGATCGTAGAAATTTAATTTTCTTATTACGATGATTTTCAACTTCACTCTGAAATTCTTTGAACTTTTCAAATGTTTCAGACTTATGTTTCATTAAGTAGATATACCCATATCCGCTTAAATCATCTGTGAAGGTGAGAAAATAACGATATCCGCCACGAGCCTCAACATTCATCGGACCACATACATCTGTATGTATGATTTCCAACAAATCTGTTGCTCTCTCCATAGTACCGAGAACGGGTTTTAGTCATCTTGCCCATGAGGCACGGTTACATAAGTGCCAAGTGATTCATAATCAAGTGACTCCAAAAGTCCATCAATATGGAGTTTCTTCATGCGCTTTATACCGATATGACCTAAGCGGCGGTGCCACAAATAAGTTGCACTATCATTATCAACTCTGCATCTTTTGGCTTCAACATTATGAATATGTGTATCACTACTATCGAGATTCATCAAAATAGACCACTCTTCAAGGGTGCATGACCATAAAAGATATTACTCATATAAATAGAACAACCATTATTCTCGATTTAAATGAATAACCGTCTCGCATCAAACAAGATCCAGATATAATGTTCATGCTCAACGCAGGCACCAAATAACAATTATTTAGGTCTAAAACTAATCCGAAGGTAGATGTAGAGGTAGCGTGCCGACCGCGATCACATCGACTTTGGAACCATTTCCCACGCGATCGTCACCTCGTCCTTTGCTAGTGTTAAGCAATCCGTAGTCCTGTTTTGAGTTGCAAATATTAGCAACAGAACCGATATCAAATACCGGTACTCTGCGAGCTCTAGTAAGGTACACATCAATAACATGTATATCACATATACCTTTGTTCACCTTGCCATCCTTCTTATCCGCCAAATACTTGGGGCAGTTCCGCTTCGATGACGATCGCTTGCGGTAGAAGCACTCGATTTCAGGTTTAGGTCCAGACTTAGGTTTCTTCTCTGAGCGACAACTTGCTTGTTGTTCTTCTTGAAGTTCCTTCTTCTTCCCTTTGCCTTTCTTCTTGAAACTAGTGGTCTTATTGACCATCAACACTTGATGCTCCTTCTTGATTTCTACCTCCGCAGCCTTTAGCATTGCGAAGAGCTCTGTATAGTCTTCACTAACCCTTGCATATTATAGTTCATCACGAAGCCTTTGTAGCTTGGTGGCGGTGATTGAAGAATTCATCAATGACACAATCATCCGGAAGATTAACTCCCGGTTGAGTCAAGTGATTGTAATACCAGACATTTGAGTATGTGCTCCTTGACGAACTATTCTCCTCCATCTTGCAGCTATAGAACTTATTGGAGACTTCATATCTCTCAATCCGGGCATTACTGTTGGAATATCAACTTCAACTCTTGGAACATCTCATATGCTCCATGACGTTCAAAACGTCGTTGAAGTCCCGGTTCTAAGCCGTAAAGCATGGAACACCGAACTATAGAGTAGTCATCGCTTTGCTCGCGGGCGTTCTTAACGTCGTCGGTTACATCGGCGGAAGGCACTGGCACCTAGCGGTGCATCGGGGCGTAACTCTTACATGCAGCAATGAGGATAATCCTCGAGTTTCGGACCCGATCCGTGTAATTGCTACCATCATCTTTCAACTTTGCTTTCTCAAGGAACGCATTAAAATTCAACGGAACAACAAAGACGAGCCATCTATCTACAATCAAACATAGACAAGCAAGATACTATCGGTACTAAGTTCATGATAAATTTAAGTTCAATTAATCATATTACTTAAGAACTCCCACTTAGCAGACATCTCTCTAGTCATCTAAGTGATCACGTGATCCAAATCAACTAAACCATAACCGATCATCACGTGAGATGGAGTAGTTTTCAATGGTGAACATCTTATGTTGATCATATCTACTATATGATTCACGCTCGACCTTTCGGTCTCCGTGTTCGAGGCCATATCTCGCATATGCTAGGCTCGTCAAGTATAACTGAGTATTCTGCGTGTGCAAAACTGGCTTGCACCCGTTGTAGATGGACGTAGAGCTTATCACACCCGATCATCACGTAGTGTCCGGGCACGACGAACTTTGGCAGCGGTGCATACTCGGGAGAACACTTCTTGATAATTTAGTGAGAGATCATCTTATAATGCTACCGTCAATCAAAGCAAGATAAGATGCATAAAAGATAAACATCACATGCAAATCAATATAAGTGATATGATATGGTCATCATCATCTTGTGCTTCGTGATCTCCATCTCTGCAGCACCATCATGATCACCATCGTCACCGGTAGCGACACCTTGGTCTCCATCGTAGCATCGTTGTCGTCTCGCCAATCTTATGCTTCTCGACTATCGCTACCGCTTAGTGATAAAGTAAAGCATTACAGTAGCGATTGCATTTCATACAATAAGCGACAACCATATGGCTCCGCCGATTGCCGATAACTTTGGTTACAAAACATGATCATCTCATACAATAAAATATAGCATCACGTCTTGACCATATCACATCACAACATGCCTGCAAAAACAAGTTAGGCGTCCTCTACTTTGTTGTTGCAAATTTTACGTGGCTGCTACGGGCTTAAGCAAGAACCAATCTCACCTACGCATCAAAACCACAACGATACTTCGTCAAATAGACTCCGTTTTAACCTTCTCAAGGACGGGCGTAGCCTTTCAGTTCAACTAAAGTGAGAGAGACAGACACCCGCCGGTCACCTTTAAGCAGCGAGTGCTCGCATGGCGGTGAAACCAGTCTCGCGTAAGCGTCTGCGTAATGTCGGTCCGGCCGCTTCATCTCACAATACCGCTGAACCAAAGTATGACATCTTTGGTAGGTAGTATGACTTGTATCGCCCACAACTCACTTGTGTTCTACTCGTGCAAAAACATCAAACCATAAAAACCTAGGCTCGGATGCCCTTTGTTGGGGAGCGTAGTAATTTCAAAAATTTCCTACGCACACGCAAGATCATGGTGATGCATAGCAATGAGAGGGGAGAGTGTTGTCTCGCCCTCGTGAGCCGAAGCGGAAGCGATCTAGCGTAGAGGAAGTAGTCGACGATCTCCTCGCGGTCCAACCGATCCAGCGCCGTTACTCCGGCGCCCGAGTTCTTGACACACGTACAGCTCGATGGCGCTCCTCGGGCTCCAATCCGGTGAGAGCTTCGGGGAGGAGAGTTCCGTCGGCCTGACGGCGTGGTGGCGATCTTGATGTTCTATCGGCGCGAGGCTTCGCCTAAGCTTTATGACGATATGACGAAGTGGAATATGGTGGAAGGGGCACGCACATGGCTAAGGAATGATCCGTAGATCAACTTGTGTGTTCTAGGGTGCCCCCTGCCCCGTATATAAAGGAGCAAGGGGTGCGGCCGGCCCTAGGAGGAGGCGCGGAGGAGTCCTACTCCCAGGGAGTAGGACTCCCCCCTTCCTAGTTGGATTAGGACTTGGGGGAGGAAAGAGAGAGGCGCGCCCCTCTCCTTGTCCTATTGGGACTAGGGGAGGGGCGCGGCCTGCCTGGCCGCCCTTCCTCTTCTCCCTCTTGGCCCACTAAGGCCCATTAACCCCGGGAGGTTCAGTAACCCCGGTGTTCGGTAAAATCCGATTTCATCCGGAACCATTCGAACTCAAACATAGGCTTCCAATATATCAATCTTTATGTCTCGACCATTTGAGACTCCTCGTCATGTTCGTGATCACATCCGGGACTCGAACTTCTTGATACATCAAAATACACAAACTCATAATATAACCGTCATGAAACCTTAAGCGTGCGGACCCTACGGTTCGAGAACAATGTAGACATGACCGAGACACGTTTCGGTCAATAACCAATAGCGGGACCTGGATGCCCATATTGGTTCCTACATATTCTCTGAAGATCTTTATCGGTCGACCGCATAACAACATACATTGTTCCTTTGTCATCGGTATGTTACTTGCAGAGATTCGATCGTCGGTATCCTATACCTAGTTCAATCTCGTTACCGGCAAGTCTCTTTACTCGTTCCGTAATACATCATCTCACAGCTAACTCTTTAGTTGTAATGCTTGCAAGGCTTAAGTGATGTGTATTACCGAGAGGGCCCAGAGATACCTCTCCGACAATCGGAGTGACAAAACCTAATCTCGAAATCGCCAACCCAACATCGCCTTTGGAGACACTGTAGTACTCCTTTATAATCACCCGATTACGTTGTGACATTTGGTAGCACCAAAGTGTTCCTCCGTAAGCGGAGTTGCATAATCTCATAGTTATAGGAACATGTATAAGTCATGGATAAAAGCAGTAGCAACATACTAAACGATCATGTGCTAAGCTAATGGAATGGGTCATGTCAATCAGATCATTCTCCTAATGACGTGACCTTGTTAATCAAATAACAACTCTTTGTTCATGGTTAGGAAACATAACCATCTTTGATTAACAAGCTAGTCTAGTAGAGGCATACTAGTGACACTCTGTTTGTCTATGCATTCACACATGTATTATGTTTCCGGTTAATACAATTCTAGCATGAATGATAAACATTTATCATGAAATAAGGAAATAAATAATAACTTTATTATTGCCTCTAGGGCATATTTCGTTCACCATTGTCCTTGGCTTTTCTTGGCCGAGGTGTCTGGTGAGCCACTCATCGCGGATGCTGTGTTTGAATGCCGCTAAGGCTTCGGCATCCGGACAATCGACAATTTGATTCTTCTTAGTGAGAATCTGTTCCAAAGCTTGCGGGCGGACTCTCCGGGCAGTTGGATTATGTGACTTAAATCGTCCGCATCTGGAGGCCAGACCTAAGTCCCTTGAAAGTTGGCCCTGAAAGCGTCCTCGAGTTCCTCCCAACTCCCAAATGAATTTTCGGGGAGGCTTTTCAACCAGTGTCGAGCTGGTCCCTTCTGTTTGAGGGGAAGATATTTGATGGTGTGGAGGTCATCCCCATGAGACATGTGTATATGCAGGATAAAATCCTCGAACCAGACCCCTGGGTCTGTCGTTCCATCCTATGCCTCTATATTCACAGGTTTAAAACCCTGTGGAAATTCATGGTCCAGTACTTCTTCGGTGAAGCACAGGGGGTGAGCAGCCCCTCTGTATCTGGACGTGTTGTGGCATGCCGTCGGCTGTTGTTGTGTCTGGTGTTTACTCCGAACTGGTATTCGATTGGTATAATCGTTTTGGTGGCCGTAGTCCCGCGCCGGGTTGTGTCCTTTAGGTCCGTAGATGGATCGAGCCGTGCCGGCTTTCTCATCCAGGTGCTCATGTAAATCGTGCACGGCGTCGGTAGCTGCTCTGTTGCGGTTACGTAGTGGTATGTCCGGTCTCCTTGTTTTGTTGTTCTTTGGTGGAATGGCCTCGTCGTCAAATTTTGGTAGTAGCTTGCGTTTTGGGTAGCTCTTTGTATGGCGATCGTCGCCGTATCTTTCTCCGGTGTCTAGCACTTTGTTCCATCTGTGATTGAGCGTTTCCTGTGCGGCTTTTAGCCGTTGCTTCTGCTTCTTTAAACTTCTTGCGGTGGCCATAAGCTTTCTGTGGAGGTTATCTTGTTCCACGCGTGTTTCCGAGATGATGAATGTGTCGTCATCCGGACTTTGTTCTTGTCCTGGGGCAGTTTGATGAACTCGTTCCTCGGGATCATTGTGATCGGGCGTCCGCTCTGAACTGTGTTCGGCATGACCTGGCTCGTCCTGCTCCATCGCTGGGTTCATATGGTCATTGTTGCCTCGGAGTTGGTAGGGTGTCGATCTTTCCGGCGCTCTTGTCGCTATTTTCTTGTTCTTTGGACTTTGGCGGCATCGCCGTCGTTTGGCTTTTGCGGGGTTTTATCTTACGGATTGTCATTTGTCGTCCTCCTTGGGCGTGTCCACCATGTATATATCGTGTGACGAGGTAGTAGTCCAGCACCCCAGAGATTCTGAATCTTCTCCTGCATCGTCGTCCATACCGTCGATGCCTTCGGAGTTGAAGTCAAGCACGTCGGTTAAATCATCAACCGTGGCAATGAAGTGGGTGGTGGGTGGGCAACAAATTCCTTCGTCGCCTACTTCCCACTCGAGCCGGACATAGTTCGGCCAAGAGCCTCCCGACAAAGAGAGAGACTTTAATGAGTTCAGCATGTCGCCAAAGGGCGAGTGCTGAAAGATATCTGCAGCGGTAAACACCATTACCGGAGCCCAACTAGGCTCGGCGGGCTCGGGGAGCTTGACTGGAACTCGCAACGGATCTGAGTCGGGGTCCGAGTCCTGAGCTTCCTTAGAAGTGAGGCTGTGTTCGGCTCTACCGATGAGTGTGCAGCTGCGGGCGGGGTCCATCCACCGTCCTTGGGCCACGTGATGCTGCTCGGATTTAGGTCGGGACTCTGCGAGGGTAATATCCGAGCACCTTTGTCCGACAGCGGGTCTAAGCCGTGCTCATCGTTACTGTCCGGCGCTCCCGGCACAGGCCCAAATCCGTCGAAGATCAAGTCTCCGCGAATATCCGCCGCGTAGTTCAGGTTTCCAAACCTGATCACGGTGGCGAGGGCATAATTGTCGATCTGCTCCGGATGGCTGGCGAATTAGCCCATGATCTTGGCCGCCGAACACAAAGATCTGTTCGGGAGAAAAGTTTTGCCCTGGACCGTGTTGTTGATGATGATTGAATGAGCCATCGAGCCTTGCAGCGACGACACACAGGAACTCTCAATGAAAGCACCAATGTCGGTGTCAAAACCGGCGGATCTTGGGTAGGGGGTCCCGATCTGTGCGTCTTAGGCTGATGGTAACAGGAAGCAAGGGACATAATGTTTACCCAGGTTCGGGCCCTCTCGATGGAGGTAAAACCCTACTTCCTGCTTGATTAATATTGAAGATATGGGTAGTACAAGAGTAGATCTACCACGAGATCGTAGAGGCTAAACCCTAGAAGCTAGCCTATGATGATTATGATTGTAGTTGTGATCGGCCTTCTAAGGACCAACCTCTCTGGTTTATATAGACACCGGAGAGGGCTAGGGTTTACGCAGAGTCGGTTACAAGGAAGGAAATACAATATCCAGATCGCCAAGCTTGTCTTCCACGCAAAGGAGAGTCCCATCTGGACACGGGACGGAGTCTTGAGTCTTGTATCTTCACGCTGCAATAGTCCGGACGATGTATATAGTCCGGCTGTCCGGATACCACCTAATCCAGGACTCCCTCAACGAGCTCAGATGAAGATGAAGTCCCATTAACTCAACCTGGGGACATGCATGTGGAGTTCAAAAAGTCAAGCGTACCTGATAGATCAAAGAAACCTAAGATCGAGTTTTTATCCCTTTTCGTCTCTTGCAGGAGACCAAACAGGAACTATGCAAAAGGATATTAACCCTTGAGCAGGAGATCGATTATCTAAGGGAGCAAAATTCCATCCTCAAGCGCAAATTAAGGAAGCTGCCTACATCATCAACAACTCCATCATCACCACCTTCGAAGAAGGAGACATAAACACATGGGTATGGGCACTCCCCTTGGCAACTGCCAAGCTTGGGGGAGGTGCCCCGGTATCGTATCACCATCACACTCCTATCTTTACCATTTTTCTTAGTTCGTTCCTTTTAATAAAAAATCTTGATCTAGCAGAATAAAGTTTTGGTATGATTTAGTTTTGAGTTTTGCCTTATGATCCTTCTATGTAATCGAGTTTGTGAGCTATATATAATAAAGATTAGTGTTGAGTCAAGAGCTTGATTATCTTACTTTGATCTTGAGGGAATAAAAGAAAAGGAAAGAATAAAAAGAAATAAAGAGATCATATTGATCTTATGGAGAGTAGTGACTTCACATATAAAGAGTATGATGAATAAAAGTTGTTGAGAGTTGACAAACATAGTTTTGGTCATTGTTGCAATTAATAGGAAGTAATAAAGAAAGAGAGGTTATCACATATAAATATACTATCTTGGACATCTTTTATGATTGTGAGCACTCATTAAAATATGTCATGCTAAAGAGTTGATGTTGGACAAGGAAGACAATGTAATGGGTTGGGTTATGTTTTCCTATATCCGAAATAAAGTATATTGTCATGGATCATCCAACATGTTGAGCTTGCCTTTCCCTCTCATGCTAGCCAAATTCTTTGCACCAAGTAGAGATGCTACTTGTGCTTCCAAATATCCTTAAACCCAGTTTTGCCATGAGAGTCCACCATACCTACCTATGGATTGAGTAAGATCCTTCAAGTAAGTTGTCATGTTGCATGCAATAAAAATTGCTCTCTAAATATGTATGACTTATTAGTGTGGAGAAAATAAACTTTATACGATCTTGTGATGTGGAAGCAATAAAAGCAACGGACTGCATAATAAAGGTCCATATCACAAGTGGCAATATACAGTGATGTTCTTTTGCATTAAGATTTCGTGCATCCAACCATAAAAGCACATGATAACCTCTGCTTCCCTCTGCGAAGGGCCTATCTTTTAGTTTTGTCTTATACCTTTTACAAGAGTCATGGTGATCTTCACCTTTCCTTTTTACATTTTATCCTTTGGCAAGCACCTTGTGTTGGGAAGATCCTGATATATATATCCAATTGGATGTAAGTTAGCATGAACTATATTGTTGACATTACTCTTGAGGTAAAAGGTTGGGAGGCAACACTATAAGCCCCTATCTTTCTCTGTATTTGATTAAAACTTCATACCTATAAGTATTGCATGAGTGTTAGCAATTGTGAAAGACTAAATGATAGTTGAGTATGTGGACTTACTGAAAAGCTCTTATATTGACTCTTTCCGATGTTATGATAAATTGCAATTGCTTCAATGACCGAGATTATAGTTTTTTAGTTCTCAATGAAGTTTCTGATTCATACTTGACATTGTAAATAAATTGTTACTTTAGCATAAGAAATCATATGACTATATATATATATATATATATGTGTGTGTGTGTGTGTGTGTGTGTGTGTGTGTGTGTGTGTTGTTGTTGTTATAAGAACTAGTCGGGTGGCCCGCCCGATGTGCGGGCTAGAACTTTTCTAGTTTTATCGTGAAAATGCATTAGTTGATTTTTCTACAGAAAATGAAACAAAATGTGATCACTTTCACAAATAAACAAAGTGGAATTCACAATAGCAGTTTTTCAAACCTATAGTAACATTATTCTTTTACTTGTCCTAGTAGCTTAGAAACGCAGATTTCATACATTTGTTAGCACGGAAATAGACAACTATGATGAACTTATCTCTGCACGTAGTACAAAATGTTGGATAACTAAAGGGATTTAATCCGATGCAAGATGTAGAAAGGAGAACAAAAGAAGCTTTCAGATTTCAACGTATTTAAATGCAGTGTGAGCTAAATTTTGTCGCAAGTTATGTAGAACAACCTGAACTTAACACATGTACACTCTCACAATACATCTTGGTATTACATAAGAATTAAGATCTATGAGAAAATAAACATAGAACTCTTAAAAGGAAACTCAAGGAAGCTTTTCAGGTTTCAACGTATCTATGAACAACTTTAGCTAATCTTTGTCGCATGATTGTATAAATAATGTTAATGACAAAATACAAAGAAACTCTGGAGGACACAAAAATTTCAGGTTTAAAAACACCTGCTAGATTTAGCTAAACCTTTAATTTAAAAGTGTAAAATCCATTTGTTCAACTCTGACCCCAACTGGTTCTTGAGCTGCTAAGGACATCCAATAATGATGAGTTCTTTAATAATTAGCTCAACAACATCAAACTTAAGTATATTTATAGCATCTATTAGATGGCACTACTCTAATTTTTAGTAACCTTTACGAATAGACCGCTTCAAAGTTATTCTATATCATTCAATCCTTTTATTTCCTTGTCATGCTGATCAATCAAGAAGATATAGAATGTGTAAATCATTGTCCATTTCTAGAGACTTGAAACTGAGCTTTGGTGGCGGAAAACTGAAAGAACAAACAAAATTATATTTGTCCTACGAATTTGGTTGTGAACTTTTACTGAAATAAGGTATCCATATGAAATAAGAAAGAACCTAACTTAGGTGATATTATCTGAAAAAGATCCAAACAAATGTAACATGTATATTAGCATTTAGCTTCCATGACACTAATCAATCTTTGGATGGTATTTTTCTTCAGAATGCCAAGCGGTACTCCTACCATTGTTTACTCTTCCCTCGCTCCTGTTCCTTATCCCCTCATCTGGGATCCGGCCCCTCCCATTCTCTGAGCCTCTTGTGTATACATGGGCAAGATGGTCACATATATATCATGATGCACATCACGGTTTGCAATAAAGCAAAGCTTAAGCGGTTAATTAAAATAACATCTTGGGACAAATTCTATGGAGACAAGTCCATAGGTAGTGGTACTCTAGCTAGGAACCAATATTTTTTTAAGCTCCCACGTAGTCCTTTCATGCTTGTTATCTGGACGTCATGTGATGAAACATAGTACAGACGTACATGTTCTATCAGTTTGAGAATGGAACAAAGGTATGTACGCACATGCAAGGGGTAGTAATTACATGCGAGAAATATGAGAGAATCGATCAACACTTGCCTCACACTGCTGGTTTATGATGGCGTTGGGTAGGTTGCAATGCGAACCGGGCTTGGAGTACTTCCAGCCATGTGATGTCTTCATTTCAGTTGCATTAATCCCTCAATTGGCGCCCATACCAAGAGACAATGGTGTGGGTCTGGGGTGGTGCAACCATACAACATGATAATAAATTTCCTATAGAGAACTTGCACAACAGTTAAGTGGTCTGTTATTTTTATTTGCCCTAGTATTCAGTACGTGAACATGAAAGGCTAGGTTAAGTGTTATCATCATGAATTAATATAAAAACTGGTGCTTAAAGTAGATGTACTACTCAATAATTTAGAAACAAATTTGAAATGTAAACATAGTGGCCTCTTTCCAAAGCATACGTGACAACAATCATACCTGTACTTCAGCACATCGACCACCGGTCTGCAGTTTAATGAAGCCAATATTTACTGATTGGAAAGGAGCCTAAAGAAGTTCCATGTTTGCTGAAAATGAAGCAGGTTAAGCTCCAGCAACATGCCTAGGCGAGTAGTGGCGGCGCTGGTGAGCACCAGAGGTGAACGGAGAGGATGGCATGATGCGGCGGCGGTAGGCCAATAAACCTCATGGGACGTGAGGATATAATGGTGTAAGGTTAGGTTGGACTATTATTTCCTTCCATAGAATTTATTCGGTGTAAGGGAGGCAGACACCCAATCTATTGTTGTGCTTCAAGCCGAGGCTGTTGTGTACGTGCATGTATCTTGTCCTTTTTTCTTTATTCTTTTTTTGGTCAGTTTTTTCTTTTCAATTGGGGTATGTCTTGTGTTGTTGATCGATTGGTGGGAGAATTGAATGGCAATGGTGGGTAATTTAGAGATGATTACCTTTAAAGTAAATCCAACGGTTTTGATTTTCTGATTTGCATAATTAAAGGCTAGATATTATTAATTTTGGAATTTTCTAGTCTATTTATCTTTTTTCTGGTTAGCCCATAATCCGAATGACTTGTCGTTCGTTCAAAGCCTTTTGGATTATTTCATATGAAGAAATTTAGGTGCGTGATGTAGCAAAACAATGTGCCAAATTAAAATTTAAACAGTGGAGATATTGATCAGTGAATTAAATTATATATATAAATTTTTAGCCACTAATATTAAGCAGTAGAGGAGAATGTCAACACTGTCATGTAATGAGTTTCCGAAGTCTATAGGTACATGTTGTTCCTGTTTTTCTATTTTGCAAGTGCATGCATGTACGTGCATATCTTCTTTTTATGTTCAAATCTGACACATATCTTTCCTAGGACAACATGTTCCTTTTTTTTCTAACTTAACACGTTCTTTTTTTTAACTTAACACTTTGCTTTTTTCTTGGACGTCAACTTAACACGTTCCTTGCTTTTGTAAGGAACAGTCCGATTTTTTTTACTCTTTCCCCTGGTATGCATGAAATCTTTTTAACATAAGTTTTTTTTGTTTTGATGAGGGGAGTCTATCACGTAAGTTTGAGCCCCATTATATAATTCACGAAGTGTATATGTCCTAGGATTTTAAGTTTGAGGCCCACCATTTACCAAATATATAATCTTTTAACATATGTACGTTTATTTTTACCAAAAAGTTTTTGTAACATATGTACGTTTAGATGTGTCACGTATAGTTGTTGGAGGCCCACAACATTATGTATGTTACATAAATCAAACGGTCAACATAATCCTATTTTTAAAGATTTACCAGATCAAGGGCTAGTATTTTCTAATTAACGTGGAATTTTCTAGCATATTTACCTTGCTTCTGGTTCGCCTTATATTACTTTTAATATATAATAGATGATCATGATGCCCTCATGTACATATTTTATTTTATCGACGCCTCTATCTCTAAACATGTGGACATATTTTTCGATTTCGACTTCCGCTTGAGGACAAGCGAAGTCTAAGCTTGGGGGAGTTGATACGTCCATTTTGCATCATGCTTTATATCGATATTTATTGCATTATGGGCTGTTAATACACGTTATGTCACAATACTTATGCCTATTCTCTTATGTTACAAGGTTTACATGAAGAGGGAGAATGCCGGCAGCTAGAATTCTAGGCTGGAAAAGGAGCAAATATTAGAGACCTATTCTGCACAACTTCAAAAATCATGAAACTCCATGGAAGTTATTTTTGGAATTAATAAAAAATACTGAGTGAAGAAAATACCAGAGGGGGGCCACCCACCGTCCATGAGGGTGGGGAGCGCGCCCCCTGCCTCGTGGGCCCCCTGGCAGGCCTCCGGTGCCCATCTTCTGCTATATGAAATCTTTTACCCTGGAAAAAATGATAAGCAAGCTTTCGGGATGAAACACCGCTGCCACGAGGCGGAACCTTGGCGGAACCAATCTAGGGCTCCGGCGGAGCAGTTCTGCCGGGGAAACATCCCTCCGGGAGGGGGAAATCATCACCATCGTCATCACCATCGATCCTCTCATCGGGAGGGGGTCAATCTCCTTCAACATCTTCACCAACACCATCTCCTCTCAAACCCTAGCTCATCTCTTGTATCCAATCTTTGTCCCAAAACCTCAGATAGGTACCTGTGGGTCGCTAGTAGTCTTGATTACTCCTTGTAGTTGATGCTAGTTGGTTTATTCGGTGAAAGATCATATGTTCAGATCCTTTATGCACATTAATACCCCTCTTATTATGAACATGAATATGATTTGTGAGTAGTTATGTTTGTTCCTGAGGACATGGGAGAAGTCTTGCTATAAGTAGTCATGTGAATTTGGTATTGGTTCGATATTTTGATGAGATATATGTTGTCTCTCCTCTAGTGGTGTTATGTGAACGTTGACTACATGACACTTGGCCATTGTTTGGGCCTGGAGGAAGGCATTGGGAAGTTATAAGTAGATGATGGGTTGCTAGAGTGACAGAATCTTAAACCCTAGTTTATGCATTGCTTTGTAAGGGGCTGATTTGGATCCATATGTTTCATGCTATGGTTAGGGTTACCTTAATATTTCTTTTGTAGTTGCGTATGCTTGCAATAGGGGTTAATCATAAGTGGGATGCTTGTCCAACAAAGGTGAGTACCCAAGCACCGGTCCACCCACATATCAAATTATCATAGTAACGAACGCGAATCATATGAGCGTGATGAAAGCTAGCTTGGCGATAATTCCCATGTGTCCTCGGACCGTTTTCCTTCATATAAGAATTTGTCTAGGCTTGTCCTTTGATACAAAAAGGATTGGGCCACCTTGCTGCACCTTATTTACTTTTGTTACTTGTTACCCGTTACAAATTACCTTATCACAAAACTATCTGTTACCGATAAATTCAGTGCTTGCAGAAAATACCTTACTGAAAACCGCTTGTCATTTCCTTATGCTCCTCGTTGGGTTCGACACTCTTACTTATTGAAAGGACTACGATAGATCCCCTACACTTGTGGGTCATCACCAATAAAGATCTTTGTAGAATATGTAGGAACCAATATGGGCATCCGGGTCCCGCTATTGGTTATTGACCGAAGAGGTGTCTTGGTCATGTCTACATCATTCTTGAACCGGTAGGGTCCGCACGCTTAACATTCGTTGACAATATAGTATTATATGAGTTATGTGAGTTGGTGACCAAATGTTGTTCGGTGTTCCGGATGAGATCATGGACATGACAAGGAGCTCCAGAATGGTCCTAAGGTAAAGATTGAATATAGGACGATGCTATTTGGTCACCGGGAAGGTTTTGGAATGTACCGGGTAATCATCGGATCACTGGGGGTTCCGGGAGGCCACAGGAGCATATTGGGCCAAAAAGGCTAACGAGGGAGAGCACACCAGCCCATATAGGGCTGGCGCGCCCCCACCTCATGGCAGGCAGCCCTAGGGAAGGAAGGGAGAGGGCTAGCCCCCTCTTTCCTTCTCTTCCACATGCAGGGAAAGGAAAGGGGGACCTCCCTGTTGGGGAACGTAGTAATTTCAAAATTTTCCTACGCACACACAAGATCATGGTGATGCATAGCAACGAGAGGGGAGAGTGTCGTCCATGTACCCTCGTAGACCGTAAGCGGAAGCGTTATGATAACGCGGTTGATGTAGTCGTATGTCTTCACGATCGACCGATCCAAGTCCGAACGTATAGCACCTCTGCGATATGCACACGTTCAGCTCGGTGACGTCCCACGAACTCACGATCCAGTAGAGCTTCGAGGGAGAGTTCCGTCATCACGATGGTGTGATGACGGTGTTGATGAAGCTACTGACGCAAGGCTTCGCCTAAGCACTGCTACGATATGACCGAGGTGGATTATGGTGGAGGGGGGCACCGCACACGGCTAAAGATCAATGATCAACTTGTGTGTCTTGGGGTGCCCCCCGTCCCCGTATATAAAGGAGCTAGGGGGAGGCGGCCGGCCAGGAGGAGGGCGCGCCAAGGGGGCAGTCCTACTCCCACCGGGAGTAGGACTCCTCCTTTCCTAGTAGGAGTAGGAGAAGGGGGAAGGAGGAGAGAGGGGGGAAGGAAAGGGGGGGGCCGCCCCCCTCCTTGTCCAATTCGGACTAGAGGGGGAGGGGGCACGCAGCCCTGCCTTGGCCGCCCCTCCTCTTCTCCACTAAGGCCGATATGGCCCATTATACTCCCCGGGGGGTTCCGGTAACCCCCCGGTACTCCGGTATATGCCCGAACATGCCCGGAACACTTCCAAAGTCCAAACATAGTCATCCAATATATCGATCTTTATGTCTCGACCATTTAGAGACTCCTCGTCATGTCTGTGATCATATCCGGGACTCCGAACTATCTTTGGTACATCAAAACACATAAACTCATAATACCGATCATCACCGAATGTTAAGCGTGCGGACCCTACGGGTTCGAGAACTATGTAGACATGACCGAGACACGTCTCCGGTCAATAACCAATAGCGGAACCTGGATGCTCATATTAGCTCCTACATATTCTACGAAGATCTTTATCGGTCAAACCACATAACAACATACGTTGCTCACTTTGTCATCGGTATGTTACTTGCCCGAGATTCGATCGTCGGTATCTCAATACCTAGCTCAATCTCATTATCGGCAAGTCTCTTTACTCGTTCTGTAATGCATCATCCCGCAACTAACTTATTAGTGACATTGCTTGCAAGGCATATAGTGATGTGCATTACCGAGAGGGCCCAGAGATACCTCTCCGACAATCGGAGTGACAAATCCTAATCTCGATCTATGCCAACTCAACAAGTACCATTGGAAACACCTGTAGAGCACCTTTATAATCACCCAGTTACGTTGTGACGTTTCGAGCACACAAAGTGTTCCTCTGGTAATCGGGAGTTGTATAATCTCATAGTCCTAGGAACATGTATAAGTCATGAGGAAAGCAATAGCAGTAAACTAAAACAATCAAGTGCTAAGCTGACAAAATGGGTCAAGTCAATCACATCATTCTCCTAATGATGTGATCCTGTTTATCAAATGACAACTCATGTCTATGGTTAGGAAACCTTAACCATCATTCTCCTAGTGACACTTTATTGTCTATGTATTCACACACGTATTATGTTTCCGGTTAATACAATTCTTGCATGAATAATAAACATTTATCATGAAATAAGGAAATAAATAATAACTTTATTATTGCCTCTAGGGCATATTTCCTTCAGTCTCCCACTTGCACTAGAGTCAATAATCTAGATTACATAGTAATGATTCTAACACCCATGGAGTCTTGGTGTTGATCATGTTTTGCTCATGAGAGAGGCTTAGTCAACGGGGCTGCAACATTCAGATCCGTATGTATCTTGCTAATCTCTATGTCTACCACCTGGACTTGGTCACGGATGGAATTGAAGCGTCTCTTGATGTGGTTGGTTCTTGTGAAATCTGGTTTCCTTTGCCAAGGCAAATGCACCAGTATTGTCACAAAAGATTTTCATTGGACCCGATGCACTAGGTATGACACCTAGATCGGATATGAACTCCTTCATCCAGACTCCTTCATTTGCTGCTTCCAAAGCAGCTATGTACTCCGCTTCACATGTAGATCCCGCCACGACACTTTGTTTAGAACTGCACCAACTGACAGCTCCACCGTTCAACATAAACACATATCCGGTTTGCGATTTAGAATCATCCGGATCAGTGTCAAAGCTTGCATCAACGTAACCATTTACGAAGAGCTCTTTGTCACCCCCATAAAAGAGAAACATATCCTTAGTCCTTTTCAGGTATTTCAGGATATTCTTGACCGCTGTCCGATGATCCACTCTTGGATTACTTTGGTACCTCCTCGCTAAACTAATAGCAAGGCACACATTAGGTCAGTACACAGACATTGCATACATGATAGAGCCTATGGCTGAAGCATAGGAACATTTTCATTTTCTCTCTATGTTACTGCGGTGGTGGGGCATTGAGTCCGACTCAACTTCACACCTTGTAACACGGCAAGAACCCTTTCTTTGCTTGATCCATCTTGAACTTTTTCAAAACTTTGTCAAGGTATGTGCTTTGTGAAAGTCCAGTTAAGCTTCTTGATCTATCTCTATAGATCTTGATGCCCAATATGTAAGAAGCTTCACCGAGGTCTTTCATTGAAAAACTCTTATTCAAGTATCCTTTTATGCTATCCAGAAATTCTATATCATTTCCAATCAACAATATGTCATCCAAATATAGTATTATAAATGCTACAGAGCTCCCACTCACTTTCTTGTAAATGCAGGCTTCTCCAGAAGTCTGTATAAAACCATATGCTTTGATCACACTATCAAAACGTTTATTCCAACTCCGAGAGGCTTGCACCAGTCCATAAATGGTCACTGGAGCTTGCACACTTTGTTAGCATCTTTCGGATCGACAAAACCTTCTGGTTGCATCATATACAACTCTTCTTCCAGAAATCCATTCAGGAATGCAGTTTTGACATCCATTTGCCAAATTTCATAATCATAAAATGCGACAATTGCTAACATGATTCGGACAGACTTAAGCATCGCTACGGGTGAGAAAGTCTCATCGTAGTCAACCCCTTGAACTTGTCGAAAACCTTTCGCAACAAGTCAAGCTTTGTAGACAGTAACATTACCATCAGTGTCAGTCTTCATCTTGAAGATCCATTTATTCTCGATGCCTTGCCGATCATCGGGCAAGTAAACCAAAGTCCACACTTTGTTCTCATACATGGATCCCATCTCAGATTTCATGGCCTCAAGCCATTTTGCGGAATCTGGGCTCAATGTTGCTTCCTCAAAGTTCGTAGGTTCGCCATGGTCAGGTAACATGACCTCCAGAATAGGATTACCGTACCACTCTGGTGCGGATCTTACTCTGCTTGACCTACGAGGTTCGGTAGTAACTTGATCTGAAGTTTCATGATCAATATAATTAGCTTCCTCACTAATTGGCGTAGGCATCACAGGAACCAGTTTCTGTGATGAACTACTTTCCAATAAGGGAGCAGGTACAGTTACCTCATCAAGTTCTACTTTCCTCCCATTCACTTCTTTCGAGAGAAACTCCTTCTCTAGAAAGGATCCATTTTTAGCAACAAATATTTTGCCTTCGGATATGTGATAGAAGGTGTACCCAACAGTCTCCTTTGGGTATCCTATGAAGAGGCATTTCTCTGATTTAGGTTCGAGCTTATCAGGTTGAAGCCTTTTCACATAAGCATCGCAGCCCCAGACTTTAAGAAACGACAACTTTGGTTTCTTGCCAAACCAAAGTTCATAAGGCGTCGTCTCAACGGATTTTGATGGTGCCCTATTTAACGTGAATGCAGCCGTCTCTAAAGCATAACCCCAAAACGATAGCGGTAAATCAGTAAGAGACATCATAGATCGCACCATATCTAGTAAAGTACAATTACGACGTTCGGACACACCATTATGTTGTGGTGTTCAAGGTGGCGTGAGTTGCGAAACTATTCCGCATTGTTTCAAATGTAGACCAAACTCGTAACTCAAATATTCTCATCCACGGTCAGATCGTAGAAACTTTATTTTCTTGTTACGATGATTTTCAACTTCACTCTGAAATTCTTTGAACCTTTCAAATGTTTCAGACTTATGTTTCATCAAGTAGATATACCCATGTCTGCTTAAATCATCTGTGAAGGTGAGAAAATAATGATACCCGCCGCGAGCCTCAATATTCATTGGACCACATACATTAGTATGCATGATTTCCAACAAATCTGTTGCTCGCTCCATTGTTCCGGAGAATGGCGTTTTAGTCATCTTGCCCATAAGGAATGGTTCGCAAGTACCAAGTGATTCATAATCAAGTGATTCCAGAAGTCCACCAGTATGGAGTTTCTTCATGCGCTTTACACCAATATGACCTAAACGGCAGTGCCATAAATAAGTTGCACTATCATTATCAATTCTGCATCTTTTGGCTTCAACATTATGAATATGTGTATCACTACTATCGAGATTCAAGATAAATATACCAACCATTATTCTGCATCTTCTGCATGACCATAAAAGATATTACTCATATAAATAGAACAACCATTATTCTCAGATTTAAATTAATAGTCGTCTCGCATCAAACAAGATCCAGATATAATGTTCATGCTTAACGCTGGCACCAAATAACAATTATTCAGGTCTAAAACTAATCCCGGAGGTAGATGTAGAGGAAGCGTGTCGACGGCGATCACATCGACTTTGGAACCATTTCCCACGCACATCGTCACCTCGTCCTTAGCCAATCTTCGCTCAATCTGTAGTCCCTGTTTCGAGTTGCAATATTAGCAACAGAACCAGTATCAAATACCCAGGTGTTACTGCGAGCTCTAGTAAGGTACACATCAATAACATGTATATCACATATACCTCTGTTCACCTTGCCATCCTTCTTATCCGCCAAATACTTGGGGCAGTTCCGCTTCCAGTGACCAGTCCCTTTGTAGTAGAAGCACTCAGTCTCAGGCTTAGGTCCAGATTTAAGTTTCTTCTCTTGAGCAGCAACTTGTTTGACGTTCTTCTTGAAGTTCCCCTTCTTCTTCCCTTTACCCTTTTTCTTGAAACTGGTGGTCTTATTGACCATCAACACTTGATGCTCCTTCTTGATTTCTACCTCTGCTGCCTTTAGCATTGCGAAGAGATCGGGAATTGTCTTGTTCATTCCTTGCATATTATAGTTCATCACGAAGCTCTTGTAGCTTGGTGGAACTGATTGAAGAATTCTGTCAATGACACTATCATCAGGAAGATTAACTCCCAGTTGAATCAAGTGATTATTATACCCACGCATTTTGAGTATATGTTCACTGACAGAACTATTCTCCTCCATCTTGCAGCTATAGAACTTATTGGAGAATTCATATCTCTCAATCCGAGCATTTGCTTGAAATATTAACTTCAACTCTTGGAACATATCATACGTTCCATGACGTTCAAAATGTCGTTGAAGTCCCGGTTCTAAGCCGTAAAGCATGGCACACTGAACTATCGAGTAGTCACAGCTGTGCTCTGCCAGATGTTCTTAACGTCGTCAGTTGCATCTGCATGCCGCCTGGCACCCAGCAGTGCTTCCAGGATGTAATTCTTCTGTGCAGCAATGGGGATAATCCTCAAGTTACGAGCCCAGTCCGTGTAATTGCTACCATCATCTTTCAACCTAGCTTTCTCAAGGAACGCATTAAAATTCAACGGAACAACAGCACGGGCCATCTATCTACAACAACATAGACAAGCAAAATACTATCAGGTACTAAGTTCATGATAAATTTAAGTTCAATTAATCATATTACTTAAGAACTCCCACTTAGATAGACATCCCTCTAATCATCTAAGTGATCACGTGATCCAAATCAACTAAACCAAAACCGATCATCACGTGAGATGGAGTAGTTTTCAATGGTGAACATCACTATGTTGATCATATCTACTATATGATTCAAG
The DNA here is from genome assembly GCA_021437245.1 of Aegilops speltoides. Taxonomy (NCBI): domain Eukaryota; kingdom Viridiplantae; phylum Streptophyta; class Magnoliopsida; order Poales; family Poaceae; genus Aegilops; species Aegilops speltoides. The sequence continues at coordinate 21,420 of JAHHZJ010002439.1, forward strand.
CTCGACCTTTCGATCTCAGTGTTCTGAGGCCATATCTGCATATGCTAGGCTCGTCAAGTTTAACCCGAGTATTTTTGCGTGTGCAAAACTGGCTTGCACCCGTTGTATGTGAAAGTTGAGCTTATCATACCCGATCATCACGTGGTGTCTCAGCACAACGAACTTTGGCAACGGTGCATACTCAGGGAGAACACTTAACCTTGAAATTTAGTGAGAGATCATCTTATAATGCTACCGTCAATCAAAGCAAAATAAGATGCATAAAATATAAATATCACATGCAATCAATATAGGTGATATGATATGGCCATCATCATCTTGTGCCTTTGATCTCCATCTTCAAAGCACCGTCATGATCAATATCGTCACCGGCGCGACACCTTGATGTTCATCGTAGCATCGTTGTCGTCTCACCAACTATTGCCTCTACGACTATCGCTACCGCTTAGTGATAAAGTAAAGCAATTACAGGGCGATTGCATTGCATACAATAAAGCAAAAACCATATGGCTCCTGCCAGTTGCCGATAACTCTGTTACAAAACATGATCATCTCATACAATAAAATTTAGCATCATGTCTTGACCATATCACATCACAACATGCCCTGCAAAAACAAGTTAGATGTCCTCTACTTTGTTGTTGCAAGTTTTACGTGGCTGCTACGGGCTTAGCAAGAACCGTTCTTACCTACGCATCAAAACCACAACGATATTTCATCAAGTTAGTGTTGTTTTAACCTTCTCAAGGACCGGGCGTAGCCACATTCGATTCAATTGAAGTTGGAGAAACTGACACCCGCCAGCCACCTATGTGCAAAGCACGTCGGTAGAACCAGTCTCGCGTAAGCGTAAGCGTAAGCGTAATGTCGGTCCGGGCCGCTTCATCCAACAATACCACCGAACCAAAGTATGACATGCTGGTAAGCATTATGACTTGTATCGCCCACAACTCACTTGTGTTCTACTCGTGCATATTGAAGGAAATATGCCCTAGAGGCAATAATAAAGTTATTATTTATTTCCTCATATCATGATAAATGTTTATTATTCATGCTAGAATTGTATTAACCGGAAACATGATACATGTGTGAATACATAGACAAACATATAGTCATTAGTATGCCTCTACTTGACTAGCTCATTAATCAAAGATGGTTATGTTTCCTAACCATAGACATGTGTTGTCATTTGATTAATGGGATCACATCATTAGGAGAATGATGTGATTGACATGACCCATTCTATTAGCCTAGCACTTGATCGTTTAGTATATTGCTGTTGCTTTCTTCATGACTTATACATGTTCCTGTAACTATGAGATTATGCAACTCCCATTTACCGGAGGAACACTTTGGGTGCTACCAAATGTCACAACGTAACTGGGTGATTATAAAGGAGTACTACAGGTGTCTCCAAAGGTAAATGTTGGGTTGGCGTATTTCGAGATTAGGTTTTGTCACTCCGATTGTCGGAGAGGTATCTTTGGGCCCTCTCGGTAATGCACATCACTATAAGCCTTGCAAGCAATGTAGCTAATGAGTTAGTTATGGAATGATGCATTACGTAATGAGTAAAGAGACTTGCCGGTAACGAGATTGAACTAGATATTGGATACCGACGATCGAATCTTGGGCAAGTAACATACCGATGACAAAGGGAACAACGTATGTTGTTATGCGGTTTGACCGATAAAGATCTTCTTAGAATATGTAGGAGCCAATATGGGCATCCAGGTTCCGCTATTGGTTATTGACCGAGAATAGTTCTAGGTCATGTCTACATAGTTCTCGAACCCGTAGGATCCGCACGCTTAACGTTACGATGACAGTTTTATTATGAGTTTATAAGTTTTGATGTACCGAAGTTTGTTCGGAGTCCCGTATGTGATCACAGACATGACGAGGAGTCTCGAAATGGTCGAGACATAAAGATTGACATATTGGACGACTATATTCGGACACCGGAAGTGTTCCGGGTGATTTCGGAGAAAACCGGAATGCTGGGAGGGTTCTTGGAACCCCGGGAGGTATTGGGCCTTAGTGGGCTCGAGGGGAGAGAGGGCAGCAGAGCAGCCAGAGGTAGCGCCCCCATGAGGAGTCCGACTGGACTAGGGGAGGGGGCGCGGCCCCCCTTTTCCCTCTCCCTCTCCCTCTCTTTCCTTCCCCCTTCCTCCTTCCTAGTGGGACTAGGAAAGGGTAGTCCTACTCCCACTAGGAGGAGGACTCCCCCCTCCTTGGCGCGCCCCCTAGGGCTGGCCGGCCTCCCCCCTTGCTCCTTTATATACGGGGGCAGGGGGGCACCCCATGACACACAAGTTAATCTTCAAGATCGTTCCTTAGCCGTGTGTGGTGCCCCCTCCACCATATTCCACCTCGGTCATATCGTGGAGGAGTTTAGGCGAAGCCCTGCGCCGGTAGAACATCATCATCGTCACCACGCCGTCGTGCTAACGGAACTCATCCCTGACACTTTGCTGGATCGGAGTCCGGGGATCGTCATCGAGCTGAACGTGTGCTGAACTCGGAGGTGCCGTACGTTCGGTACTTGGATCGGTCGGATCGTGAAGACGTACGACTACATCAACCGCGTTGTCATAACGCTTCGCCACGGTCTCACGAGTGCGTGGACAATACTCTCCCTCTCGTTGCTATGCTATCACCATGATCTTGCGTGTGCGTAAGAAATTTTTGAAATTACTACGTTCCCCAACGGTGGCATCCGAGCCTGGTTTTATGCGTAGATGTCATATGCACGAGTTGAACACAAGTGAGTTGTGGGCCATACAAGTCATCTTGCTTACCGGCATGTCATACTTTGGCTCGGCGGTATTGTGAGATGAAGCAGCCGGACCGACATTACGCCAGACGCTTACGCGAGACTGGTTTCACTATTACGAGCACTTCGTGCTTAAAGGTGATTGGCGGGTGTCATCTTTCTCACTTTAGCTGAATCGAGTGTGGCTCGCCGGTCCTTGCGAAGGTTAAACTGCACTAACTTGACGAACTATCGTTGTGGTTTTGATGCGAGGTAAGAACGGTTCTTGCTCGCCCGTAGCAGCCACGTAAAATTTGCAACAACAAAGTAGAGGGCGTCTAACTTGTTTTTGCGGGGCATGTTATGATGTGATATGGTCAAGGCGTGATGCTATATTTTATTGTATGAGATGATCATGTTTTGTAACCGAAGTTGTCGGCAACTGGCAGGAGCCATATGGTTGTCGCTTTATTGTATGAAATGCAAACGCCCTGTAATTGCTTTACTTTATCACTAAGCGGTAGCGATAGTCGTAGAAGCAATAGATGGTGTAACGACAACGATGCTACGATGGAGATCAAGGTGTCGCGCCGGTGCCGATGGTGATCACGACGGTGCTTTGAAGATGGAGATCACAAGCACAAGATGATGATGGCCATATCATATCACTTATATTGATTGCATGTGATGTTTATCCTTTATGCATCTTATCTTGCTTTGATTGACGGTAGCATTTTAAGATGATCTCTCACTAAAATTATCAAGAAGTGTTCTCCCGAGTATGCACCGTTATGAAAGTTCTTCGTCTTTGAGACACCACGTGATGATCGGGTGTGATAGGCTCTCGTCCAAATATAACGGGTGCAAAACAGTTGCACACGCGGAATACTCGAGTTAAACTTGACGAGCCTAGCATATAATGAGATATGGCCTCGGAACACGGAGACCGAAGGTCGGCGTGAATCATATAGTAGATATGATCAACATATTGATATTCACTGTTGAAACTACTCCATCTCACGTGACGATCGGACATGGTGTAGTTGATATGGATCACGTAATCACTTAGAGGATTAGAGGGATGTCTATCTAAGTGGGAGTTCTTTAGTAATATGATTAATTGAACTTAAATTTATCATGAACTTAGTACCTGATAGTATTTTGCTTGTCTATGTTTGTTGTAGATAGATGGTTCGTGTTGTTGTTCCGTTGAATTTTAATGCGTTCCTTGAGAAAGCAAAGTTGAAAGATGATGGTAGCAATTACACGGACTGGGTCCGTAACTTGAGGATTATCCTCATTGCTACACAGAAGAATTACGTCCTGGAAGCACCGCTGGGTGCCAGACCTGCTGCTGATGCAACTAACGATGTTAAGAGCGTCTGGCAGAGCAAAGCTGATGACTACTCGATAGTTTAGTGTGTCATGCTTTACGGCTTAGAACCGGGTCTTCAACGACGTTTTGAACATCATGGAGCATATGAGATGTTCCAAGAGTTGAAGTTAATATTTCAAGCAAATGCCCGGATTGAGAGATATGAAGTCTCCAATAAGTTCTATAGCTGCAAGATGGAGGAGAATAGTTACGTCGGTGAACACATACTCAAAATGTGCGGGTATAATAATCACTTGATTCAAGCGGGAGTTAATCTTCACGATGATAGTGTCATTGATGTAATTCTTCAATCATCGCCACCAAGCTACAAGAGCTTCATGATGAACTATAATATGCAAGGGATGGACAAGACTATCCCCGAGCTCTTTGCAATGCTAAAAGCCGCGGAGGTAGAAATCAAGAAGGAGCATCAAATGTTGATGGTCAACAAGACCACTAGTTTCAAGAAAAGGGCAAAGGGAAGAAGAAGTGGAACTTCAAGAAGAATAGCAAACAAGTTGTTGCTCAAGAGAAGAAACCCAAGTCCGGACCTAAGCCCGGCCGAGTGCTTCTCTCGCAAGCGCATTGGACATCGAAGCGGAACTGCCCCAAGTATTTGGCGGATAAGAAGGATGGCAAATTGAACAAAGGTATATGTGATATACATGTAATTGATGTGTACCTTACTAATGCTCGCAGTAGTACCTGGGTATTTGATACTTGTTCTATTGCTAATATTTGCAACTCGAAACAGGGACTATGGATTAAGAGAAGATTGGCTAAGGACGAGGTGACGATGCGGCGTGGGAAATGGTTCCAAAGTCGATGTAATCGCGATCGCACGCTACCTCTACATCTACCATCGGGATTAGTTTTAGACCTAAATAATTGTTATTTGGTGCCGCGTTGAGCATGAACATTATATCTGGATCTTGTTTGATGCGAGACGGTTATTCATTTAAATCAGAGAATAATGGTTGTTCTATTTATATGAGTAATATCTTTTATGGTCATGCACCCTTGAAGAGTGGTCTATTTTTATTGAATCTCGATAGTAGTGATACACATATTCATAGTGTTGAAACCAAAAGATGCAGAGTTGATAATGATAGTGCAACTTATTTGTGGCACTGCCGTTTAGGTCATATCGGTATAAAGTGCATGAAGAAACTCCATACTGATGGACTTTTGGAATCACTTGATTATGAATCACTTGGTACTTGTGAACCGTGCCTCATGGGCAAGATGACTAAAACATCGTTCTCCGGAACTATGGAGCGAGCAACTGATTTATTGGAAATCATACATACTGATGTTTTTGGTCCAATGAATGTTGAGGCTCGCGGCGGGTATCGTTATTTTCTCACCTTCACATATGATTTAAGCAGATATGGGTATATCTACTTAATGAAACACAAGTCTGAAACATTTGAAAAGTTCAAAGAATTTCATAGTGAAGTGGAAAATCATCGTAACAAGAAAATAAAGTTTCTACGATCGATCGTGGAGGAGAATATTTGAGTTACGAGTTTGGTTTACATTTGAAACAATGCGAATAGTTTAGCAACTCACGCCACCGGAACACCACAGCGAAATGGTGTGTCGAGCGTCAGAATCGTACTTTACTAGATATGGTGCGATCTATGATGTCTCTTCTTGATTTACGCTATCGTTTTGGAGTTATGCTTTAGAGGCGGCCGCATTCACGTTAAATAGGGCACCATCAAAATCCGTTGAGACGACGCCTCATGAACTGTGGTTTGGGATGGAGGAGAATAGTTACGTCGGTGAACACATACTCAAAATGTCGGGTATAATAATCACTTGATTCAACTGGGAGTTAATCTTCACGATGATAGTGTCATTGAGAATTCTTCAATCATCGCCACCAAGCTACAAGAGCTTCATGATGAACTATAATATGCAAGGGATGGACAAGACTATCCCGAGCTCTTTGCAATGCTAAAAGCAGGAGGTAGAAATCAAGAAGGAGCATCAAATGTTGATGGTCAACAAGACCACTAGTTTCAAGAAAAGGGCAAAGGGAAGAAGAAGTGGAACTTCAAGAAGAATAGCAAACAAGTTGTTGCTCAAGAGAAGAAACCCAAGTCGGACCTAAGCCTGAGAACGAGTGCTTCTCGCAAGCGATGGACACGAAGCGGAACTGCCCCAAGTATTTGGCGGATAAGAAGGATGGCAAATTGAACAAAGGTATATGTGATATACATGTAATTGATGTGTACCTTACTAATGCTCGATGATAGTACCAGGTATTTGATACTTGTTCTATTGCTAATATTTGCAACTCAAAGCAGGGACTATGGATTAAGAGAAGATTGGCTAAGGACGAGGTGACGATCGCGTGGGAAATGGTTCCAAAGTCGATGTAATCGCGATGGCACGCTACCTCTACATCTACCATCGGGATTAGTTTTAGACCTAAATAATTGTTATTTGGTGCGCGTTGAGCATGAACATTATATCTGGATCTTGTTTGATGCGAGCGGTTATTCATTTAAATCGAGAATAATGGTTGTTCTATTTATATGAGTAATATCTTTTATGGTCATGCACCCTTGAAGAGTGGTCTATTTTATTGAATCTCGATAGTAGTGATACACATATTCATAGTGTTGAAACCAAAAGATGCAGAGTTGATAATGATAGTGCAACTTATTTGTGGCACTGCCCTTTTAGGTCATATCGGTATAAAGTGCATGAAGAAACTCCATACGATGGACTTTTGGAATCACTTGATTATGAATCACTTGGTACTTGTGAACCGTGCCTCATGGGCAAGATGACTAAAACATCGTTCTCCGGAACTATGGAGCGAGCAACTGATTTATTGGAAATCATACATACTGATGTTTTTGGTCCAATGAATGTTGAGGTCATGGCGGTATCGTTATTTTCTCACCTTCACATATGATTTAAGCGATATGGGTATATCTACTTAATGAAACACAAGTCTAAACATTTGAAAAGTTCAAAGAATTTCATAGTGAAGTGGAAAATCATCGTAACAAGAAAATAAAGTTTCTACGATCCGATCGTGGAGGAGAATATTTGAGTTACGAGTTTGGTTTACATTTGAAACAATGCGAATAGTTTCAGAACTCACGCCACCCGAACACCACAACGAAATGGTGTGTCCGAACGTCGAATCGTACTTTACTAGATATGGTGCGATCTATGATGTCTCTTCTGATTTACCGCTATCGCTTTGGAGTTATGCTTTAGAGACGGCCGCATTCACGTTAAATAGGGCACCATCAAAACCGCTGAGACGAGCCTCATGAACTGTGGTTTGGCAAGAAACCAAAGTTGTCGTTTCTTAAAGTTTGGGGTTGCGATGCTTATGTGAAGATACTTCAACCGATAAGCTTGAACCCAAATCGAGAAATGTGTCTTCATAGGATACCCAAAAGAGACTGGGTACACCTTCTATCACAGATCCGAGGGCAAGATTTTCGTTGTAAATTCGGATCCTTTCTAGAGAAGGAGTTTCTCTCGAAAGAAGTGAGTGGGAGGAAAGTAGAACTTGATGAGGTAATCGTACTGCTCCCTTATTGAAGTAGCTCATCACAAGAACCGGTTCTCGTGACAACTACACCAATTAGTGAGGAAGCTAATGATATTGATCATGAAACTTCGATCAAGTTTCTATCGAACTTCGAGGTCTACAGAGTAAGATCCGCACTGAGTGGTACGGTAATCCTATTCGAAGTCATGTTACTTGACCATGATGAACCTACGAACTATGAGGAAGTGATGATGAGCCCAGATTCCACAAAATGGCTAGAGGCCATGAAATCTGAGATGGGATCCATGTATGAGAACAAAGTATGGACTTTGGTTGACTTGCCCGATGATCGGCAAGCCATTGAGAATAAATGGATCTTTAAGAAGAAGATTGAGGCTGATGGTAATGTAACTGTCTACAAAGCTCGACTTGTTGCAAAAGGTTTTCGACAAGTTCAAGGGGTTGACTACGATGAGACTTTCTCACCTGTAGTGATGCTTAAGTCTGTCCGAATCATGTTAGCAATTGCTGCATTTTATGATTATGAAATTTGGCAAATGGATGTCAAAACTGCATTCTTGAATGGATTTCGAAGAAGAGTTGTATATGATGCAACCGAAGGTTTTGTTGATCCAAAAGGTGCTAACAAAGTGTGTAAGCTCCAAATGATCCATTTATGGACTGCAAGCATCTCGGAGTTGGAATAAACATTTTGATAGTGTGATCAAAGCATATGGTTTTATACTGACTTTTGGAGGAGCCTCAGATTTACAAGAAAGTGAGGGGAGCTCTATAGCATTTCGATATTATATGTAGATGACATATTATTAATTGGAAATGATATAGAATTTCTCGATAGCATAAAGGGATACTTGAATAAAAGTTTTCTATGAAATACCTCGTGAAGCTTTTATATATTGGGCATCAAGATTTATAGAGATAGATCGAGACGCTTAATAGGACTTCCACAAAGCACATACCTTGATAAAGTTTTGAAAAGTTCAAAATGGATCGGCAAAGAAAGGGTTCTTGCCGCATAACAAGGTGTGAAGTTGAGTCGACTCAATGCCCACCACAAGCAGAAGATAGAGAGAAAATGAAAGATGTTCCTATGCTTCACCATAGGCTCTATCATGTATGCAATGTTGTGTACCGACCGACGGTGCTTAGCAATAAGCTTGGCAGAAGGTACCAAAGTAATCCAGAGTGGATCATCGGACAACGGTCAAGAACATCCTCGAAATACCGAAAAGGACTAAGAATATGTTTCTTGTATATGGAGGTGACAAAGAGCTAGTCGTAAATGGTTACGCCGATGCAAGCTTAAACACCGATCCGGATGATTCTAAATCACAAACCGGATCGGTTTTTATTAAACGTGGATCGTAAGTTGGTGCAGTTCTAAATAAAGCGCCATGGCGGGATCTACATGTGAAGCGGAGTACATAGCTGCTTCGGAAGCAGAAATGAAGGAGTCTGGATGAAAGAGTTCATTTCCGATCTAGGTGTCATACCTAGTGCATCGGGACCAATGAAGATCTTCGTGACAATATGTGCAATTGCCTTGGCAAAGGAATCCAGATTTCATAAGAGGACCAAGCACATCAAGAGACGCTCAATTCCATCCGGACCAAGTCCGTGGGAGACATAGAGATTTGCAAGATACATACAGATCTGAATGTTGCGAACCTGACTAAGCCTCTCTCACGAGCAAAACATGATCAGCACCAAGACTCCATGGGTGTTAGAATCATTACTTGTAATCTAGATTATTGACTCTAGTGCAAGTGGAGATCAGGAAATATGCCTAGAGGCTAGAATTATCAATATGAATGTTATTATCATATGTTCTCACTGATCATGTAATCAAGAGTAGTTGTTCAACTGCAGTTGATCATGCTAGAATTGTCATTTGAACGAACATTGATACATGATGTAATACTGACACATCACAGTATCATGTCAGACTGTATAGCCTTCTACTTGACTAGCTCTAATCAAAGATGGTTAGTTCTACCTAGCTTTAGCTTGCAAGTGCCATGAGTATAGTACATGATGACCTCTAGCCTACACTTGCGTTTAATTGTATTGCTTCTCGATATTACGTCAGTAATTATGCATCGTTCGGGAACGTATAGTTAGTCAGTGGTTATAGTACCGTAAGATTCTAGAATATGTAGGATTTGACCAATGA
>JAHHZJ010002440.1:0-181787 GCA_021437245.1 Aegilops speltoides
AGTTAGCATCCAAACACTCTACAAAAGGTTTTTTTTGCTCGGAATTCCAACACAACTCTCTTGATTGTTTTTTTACCATATTTTTATAGAAGGCAGAAAACTTGTACAAGAAATTATAGCTTGCTGCAAACAACAGTGTAGCAGAAACTCCACACCCATCGCGACAATTGCAAACACAACGCAAAGGATTTGTCCTAAACCAACCATGTAGCTGCGTCACAACTAACACCGGACTCTTGAACCACAACAACTCCAATTGAAATTTCCTTGTGAACGCACTACCCTCCATTGGATGCCTAGGAGGAGACGGCAAGTGGATAGCGGAACTCCATCGGTACCGAGAAAGCCGTCATCTTGGATTCGCCGGCGGCTGCATACATAGCGCCCACGAAGATCAACTAGAACAACAGCAAGCACCAGAGAACCACAAACGGAACTCAAGCCACTTATCCACCTGTGATGCTCTCAACAGAGTAACAGCACCACACCGCCTGCATCGCCGGTCCTGGAATGGACCATGGCTTTCTCCTAGAGATCACAACACGTCAAGAAGGGGAGATGCCGACACACCTCAGCGACGCCTCCAAGGAGGGAAACGACACCCACGGGCTCCATCGCCGCCAGCTCCGACCGAACACGAGCAACATTTTCCTGCGAACCATCGTGCACCTCCCACCTCTATCAGCAGATTGGGCCAAACTGTCGTGGACACACCTCCGCTGCCGCAACAACTCGCCATCATGATCAAATCGTCACGAAACACCAACCCCTCAAATGGCGAGAGCATGCCAACCACCATCCAGCACCTGCATACGGTCAAAGAAAACACCTCTCCGGCTCGAAACCGTCCTCGAAGCTCCAACACCGTCAAGAACCGCCGGCACACATGGGCGTGAGCTGGCCACACCACCACTTGGCAGCCTGCTTGCCGCTCCTACAGCCCATGCCCATCAGGCAGGAACTGGCACACCATGGCTGCATTGCGATGATCCCGAGAAAAAAAGTGTACCCTAGCAGTTTGGTCCCTGGCAATCCCTTTTATTGCACACACGTTTTTGTTGTGCCTATTTTTCTTCCAAACGCTCTGCAAAAGGTTTTTTTGCTATCCCTGAAAAAATATGGCAGAAATAACTACATATTGTGGTTATCCTGCATACATACATAAATTAATTGGGCGCGCCTATATAATGTGCAGCAATTATAAAGCACTCGGAAGCCCAACACAGCTCTCTTGGAACAAGTCGGTTATTTCCCTCGCTCGAGCCATGTCCTTTCTAAAGTCGGGCATTAGACCAGAGTTTCGTGGGCCGGAGAAGATCGATAAAGCTTAAAACTTGCTCGTTTGCAGGAGCCAGGAGGAGGCGGTGGTATGACTCCATCCGTTCAACGAGCATTTCATGCGCAACAAGCATTTATTTTGGTCATTTAGGGAAAGCCCCAAGCCCTAGATGCAGTTCTACATGACCACATTTTTCTTACTACCTTGATAGATTTTGACCACTGCAAACTTAATTGTTGTAATTTCTACTTATCCTAGTATTACTTCTGGTAAATTCAAAGGCGTTCAAATCGGAGAAGAATACTATGAGTAAGCTTGTCTCTAGCTAGATCCTTGTGAGTTAAAGTTTTCATCATATTATGTTTTCTGTCAACTTCTAGGTTTGCACTTATTCTCACATGACACAACGGATAATTGTTGATGGACACCTAAAGTTGCAACACCTAGCTAGCTAGTAGAGTTGGTGTTCATGAAAGCTTCAAAATTAATCAGAACAAACGTGCAGATATGGAGGAACATAAGCTTCGATGTTAGCTTGGGAAAAAAGTGTCCTTGCTTCTCAGTATCAAAAACAACAAATATCTAGCACCATGTATGTTGGAAATAAGCCCTAGAGGCAATAATAAAATGGTTATTATTATATTTCCTTGTTCATGATAATTGTCTATTGTTCATGCTATAATTGTATTAACTGGAAACCGTAATACATCTGTGAATACATAGACCACGACATGTCCCTAGTGAGCCTCTAGTTGACTAGCTCGTTGATCAATAGATGGTTATGGTTTCCTGACCATGGACATAGGATGTCATTGATAACGGGATCACATCATTAGGAGAATGATGTGATGGACAAGACCCAATCCTAAGCATAGCACAAGATCGTGTATATCGTTTGCTAAAGCTTTTCCAATGTTAAGTATCATTTCCTTAGACCATGAGATCGTGTAACTCCCGGATGCCGTAGGAGTGCTTTGGGTGTACCAAATGTCACAACGTAACTGGGTGACTATAAAGGTATACTACAGGTATCTCCGAAAGTGTCTGTTGGGTTGACACGGATCGAGGCTGGGATTTGTCACTCCGTGTGACGGAGAGGTATCTCTGGGCCCACTCGGCAGGACATCATCATAATGTGCACAATGTGACTAAGGAGTTGATCACGGGATGATGTGTTACGGAACGAGTAAAGAGACTTGCCGGTAACGAGATTGAACAAGGTATCGGGATACCGACGATCGAATCTCGGGCAGGTACTATACCGATAGACAAAGGGAATTGTATGCGGGATTGATTGAATCCTTGACATCGTGGTTCATACGATGAGATCATCGTGGAACATGTGGGAGCCAATTGTTGTATCTCTGCATGGTTCCCGAACCCGTAGGGTCTACACACTTAAGGTTTGATGACGCTAGGGTTATAAGGAGTAGATTTACGTGGTTACCGAATATTGTTCGGAGTCCCGGATGAGATCCCGGACGTCATGAGGAGTTCCGAAATGGTCCGGAGGTAAAGATTTATATGTGGGAAGTCCTGTTTTGGTCACCGGAAAAGTTTGGGGTGCTATCGATAACGTACCGGGACCACCGGGAGGGTCCCGGGGGTCCACCAGGTGGGGCCACCAGCCCCAGAGGGCTGCGTGGGCCAAGTTTGGGAGGGGATCAGCCACAGGTGGGCTGGTGCGTCCCCCACCAGGGCCCAAGGCGAAGAGAGAGAATGGGAAAGGGGAAACCCTAGGCTCAGATGGGCCTAAGGCCCACCTAGTGGTGCGCCCCCCCTCTCTCCCCCCTTGGCCGCCCCCTAGATGGGATCTAGGGCTGGCCGCCACCCCTAGGGGTGGAAACCTAGGTGGGGGCATAGCCCCTCCCTTTCCCCTATATATAGTGGGGGTTTGGGGCTGCCATAAAGATGAGAACATCTCCCTCTTGGCGCAGCCCTACCCCTCTCCCTCCTCGTCTCTTGCGGTGCTTGGCGAAGCCCTGCTGAAGTGCCACGCTCCTCCACCACCACCACGCCGTCGTGCTGCTGCTAGACGGAGTCTTCCCCAACCTCTCCCTCTCCCCTTGCTGGATCAAGGCTGCACGTGTGTTGAACGCGGAGGCGTCGTTGTTCGGCGCTTAGATAGGAATCAACCGCGATCTGAATCGCTACGAGTACAACTCCTTCATCCGTGTTCTTGTAACGCTTCCACATCGTGATCTTCAAGGGTATGAAGATGCACTCCCCTCTCTCCCGTTGCTAGTATCTCCGTACATTGATCTTGGTGATGCGTAGAAAATTTTGAATTTCTGCTACGTTCCCCAACAATGTATACTACTAGCCCCGTCCCTCCGCTCAGGGCGACTAGGACGGCACCAAAACTCTACCGCGCGCCGACACCTCCATTGCTAGCTTCCCCCCTCGCCGCCACCAGAGAAAGTCTCATGGCAAGCATGTGCGGCCGATGAAGACAGTGGCGGCGAGGATCTGCTGCTCCGCCTTCGTGCGGAGATCCCTGGACACCGAGGCAGCGGCCTCGAAAGGAGTGGCGGCGCTGGCTCACCGATGAGCAGTGGTTGTGGGTGCTGCTCCACTCCCTCGGTCGCGTGGGTGGCGTGGTTGCGGCGGTCATAGGTGGTTGGTCTTCTCGTGTGGTCTCCCGACGAATGGCGCCAGATCTACAGGTCATCCCACTTCCCCCTCATTGCGCTCTCGACCCCATTGTTGCTACTCCATGGCGGCCTCTGGTCATCAGATCTAGTGCTTTTGGGGTGCGGGAGTGGCGGCAGTTTGGGAGAAATCCTTGCCCGGTGTGGGCCGGACACGACGGTGGCGACATCAACTGGTGACGTGCCCCTCCATGGAGGCTCCGTCGAGGTACTACCCCCCTCCCTTCCCTCGGGTAAAATCCTCATCCTTCTGGATGGGGCAGCAGCGGCATTCTTCGTCATCACCTTCCTAGAGATGCCGCTCTCGTGGTTCAAGAGCTGCGAGGGCACTATGGTTTGGGGATTGGGGGATCAATGGTCTCATGGGGCGATTTGTCGCATTGGTGTTGTGCTTCGGTGGGTGATAGACGATCCCACGGCTTCTTTGGACGCCCCCTACTTTGTCATGCCGATCTAATTACCGATGGTTCAACGACCTTTTATTAGGGCCCGGAGTGGGTCGGGTCCTATCCTTCATCTTCAGCTGCACATAGACGTCGTGGTGCACTGGTGCTGCTCTTTGTGGGCTTGTCTTTGATCTCATTGCACTGGATGCGTCTCTTCGTTCCTCGGCGCCTATGTTCCTTACGGCTTCATCCCCTACGTGTGTGGCTCTCTAAAATGAGCTCGACTCGGTAGGGTGCGGGGTTGAGTGTCTCCCATGGTAGTTCATGGTTCTCATCCAATCTGGCTCTAGGGTGAGTTTCCCCATCTTTCAAAGGTACTGCGCCCTTCGAGCTAGGACGAGGGGCAGGGGTCCCCTTCGGAGATAGTTTTCAGTTGGCTGTTGTAGCTCACATCTCCTGGTGTAGATGAGGGCATGCTCCCTCCCTATGTCGAGTCTCATCTTCTCTGTGCTTCCACTCCAACTATGGTGCTCATCCTGCGGTAGGGGGCATCATTGACATCAAGCGGGGATTTTGTATTCCACTGTGTTGTAGTGCTTGGTGTAGTTCATGCTTGTAAGTTGTCTAGTAGCACTTTGTATTTGCCGTTTTATTTCTCTTGTAAGGTGTTGTCGGGTGTAATTCATGGCTGGTAGATGGCTTTGTTAATTCAAAGTCGGGCTCTCCCTCGAGCCTTCGTTCTAAAAAAATTAGTACCATGAGCTAGAGGAAACTTGTTTACCATGAGTTTGATACATATGAGGAAAGAATTTCATCAATTGATACGGCAATTCAAGTCAAAATTATTTCCGTCAAATTCCAGGGCATTGAAGCCAGCGAAGAGTTACTCTTCCCTCTAGAACCCTACATGTTAAAACTTCATCCTTATATGTTATGTATCAACTTTAAGGTTTTTCACCCTCATATATCACATGATGCAACTTGTAAATGACCATAGACACTTAAGAACTGAAACACCTAGCTAATTGATGTTGTGCCCATGAAATTATCAAAATTAATAAGCTAAAAATATGGTGATATAGAGGAACAGAAAATTTAGATTTTATCTTCAATAAGAGTGCGCCCAATGGTCAATATCATCACAAAAAACATCTTGCACCTTGAACTAGAGGAAACTTGTTTATGAGGAGTATGAAACTAGTTCACCACTTGATATAACAATTTGTTTTTCTATCATTGTCGGGACCAGTGCCAGTTTTGTTAGGAGAAGCTAGCAAAGTAATATTTACAGGAACAAGGCATCAGAAGAGATTAGCTACTACTCCCTCCGTCCCATAATATAAGAATGTTTTTGACACTACACTAGTATCAAAACATTCTTATATTATGGAACGGAGGGAGTATTTGCAAAAACAAAAAAAGATTAGCCACTGTCATCAACCACAATCCACAAGCCTCCTAAAGGCAAGCTTACACTACCTTATGTCCACGAGGGACCTTCTAATCGCCATATCCACCATGACATGGTTATGAGTACAGATCCCATTGTTGCTCTCTAAACAGATATTCCAACAACGATAACAAAGGAGGCCATCGCAACCAAGGCAACGATGCAGAAGCTAGCTGCAAGGTGCAGAAAATTTGAAGTGTCATGTTTTCTAAGTAATCTTCATTAACGCCAAACTACCCTGCAAACACTGATAGAAGGACATAAGAGGTTAGAACAAACACCTGGAGCATGTAAGTTTACTCAAATGTAGCAACCTTCTACGAGCATATGTGAAAGAAAGAAGATGTTGAAGTGAATTGCATACGAAGTGTATGTACAGTTTGGTTACAATGTATTTTTGACAACTTGCATGCAGCATAAAAAACAACCTATATAGGGGATCATGGTATTTTTGTCATGTACATATTGTTCTCAATTTTCTTATCGATGAATTTGACCTTTATTATTGTAAAAGAGCATATCAAAAGACATCACATTTCTCATTTCAGTGTTGTAAGGATTAAAAAAAGGGCATGTACATGTTTTAAATATAAGTGTGAAAATTTTACGCAGGAAACAAGTGGTATATCTCCCATGAGTTATAGATATTTGAGCATCACTCACTAATTGTTTGGTTGGAGGTAACTAATAAAAAGAATATGAATTAATTGGTTGTGATATATAAAGCCACATATTTTGTTGGGGGTAACGAGAATTTACTAGAGATTTGGTATGGTTTTTTAGGGATTTTGGTATGGGAGTTAAGAGTCTAGCTCCCACCATTTTAATAACATGGGAAGGGTTGCGACTTATAATGAATTGTATTAGATAGAACATCTTGACCCTCATCATAAAGCTAGCTAATAAAACTAGGAATACTCTTCCCTCTAGATTCTTCTGGGTTAAAATTTTGTTATTACATGCTCTGTATCAACTTCTCGGCTTGCACTCTCATATCACATGATGCAACTCGTAAATGCGCATAGACACCTAAGAGTTGAAATATCTAGCTGGATTTTGTATTCACGAAATTATGAAACTGGTAAGATAAAAATATGAAGATATACATGAACAGAATAATTACATCCTATCTTCATTACAGAGTATGCCTAATGGTCAGTATCATCACAAGAAAAACCTTGCACCCAGAACTAGAAGAAACTTGTTTACTAGGAGTTTGAAAGAAGTTCACCTATCTATAGAACAATTTGTTTTTGTATCATTGGCGGTAACAGTGCCCACATTTTTGGAAGAAGGAAGCCTAGTACATGCTACAAATATTTATAGGAACTAGGCATCAGAAGAGATTAGCCAGTGTCATCAATCATGAGCCTCCTAAAGGCAAGCTTACACTGCCTTATACCCACAAGGGACCTTCTAATCACAATATGCACTGTGAAAAAATTATTATTCCCATTATTGCGTTCTAAACAGATATTCCAACAGCTATAAGCAATGAGGTCATCACAACAAAGGTGATGATGCAGAAGCTAGCTGCAATGTGTAGAAAATTAAAGTGCTATGTTAACTACCATATCAAGTAGAAGCTTACTCAAATTGCAGCAGCCTTCTTTGAGAAACCTATGAAGGAAAGGTGAAGTTCAGGTGAATTGTATATAAAGTGTATGTACAGTTTGGATACAATGAATATTTTTGCCAACTTACTAGCAGCATGGAAATATTTTCTGTAAAGGGGTCGAAGATATTTATTGTCATGTACATATAATTCTCAATTTTCTTATAGTTGAATTTTGCATTTAGTATTGAAAAATAATATATATCAAAGGACATCACATTTCTCATTTCAATACTTTGATATTCAAATCCTTATTCATGTGGTTCATTAGAAGGAAATACCTCTAGAAATTCTATAAGGATCAGAAAAGGACAAGCATATGTTTCAAAGAAAAGTGGGCAAAATATACAAAGGAATCAAGTGGTTTATCTCCCATGAGTTAGAGAGATCGGAGCATCACGACCTAATTGTTTGTTTGGAGGTAATTAATTAGAAAAATTGTTTGTATAGAGAAATTGGAGCATCACGAACTAATTGTTTGGTTATAGAGCACTCGAAAGGCCAACACAGCTCTCTTGAAACAAGTGGGCCATTTCTAGTGATCGGACCAACAATGTGCCAGAAGCGTTTATTCTAGCCATTTAAGGGTAAGTCTCAAGCTCTAGATCCACTTCTACATGACCACATCTTTCTTAGGGAAACTCCAATGCGCCAACCCAAACCGACACTGATTTTGTCCGCTTTTTATCCATTTGGGTCACCAGCAGGGTAGGCGTCCACACCCTGACCGCCCTTTCCTGGGCAACCAACCCAACAAGGCAATCCATTTGGTCCGCCACGTCCACTTTTTTGTTCGAATTTTCATTCATGATCAAATAACAACTGATTCGCATTGCACATTATCAAAAAAAATCAATCCCTCCTGAATACGGTTGAACAATGGTCTCGCCATCTGGAAGTGTCGTCAAAAATGCTTGGCAGTGAATGGTGGGTCTGTGAGATCAAAATAATCGTTATAGAGTTGGACATGGTCGTGTTCTCTATTCCGATTCAACCCATGAGCATGGCCTGGGATGGATCCCCCCTAAACAACGGTTGCTGCCTTGAAATGTGCTCATTGACATGACAGTAGCAACCACCACGACATCATCATCGTCGGACAATGATGAACCTATGGTGTTATTATAAAAAAAATCACCCGAGCTATCCGCCATGACCCTTCAGAGCTATGAATCCATACCTCACTAGCCAGCAGTGGGCGAGGATGAGTGTTGACCTGGCCATACAAACAACCGTACGCCTTGTGGTCCACGATAGAAACGGGTGTGGACGAGTTGCGACCAGTGAGTGGCCCCTTGCTTGGCCTGTTTAGGCAATAGGGCTATAAAACCTCGCATCCTATGATGGTAACAGTTGAGTTAGTGGTGGTATGCTAAGAGCTGCCGAAGACCCTGGGCGGGCGGTCCTTTTACTACTCCGTCGGCGGCAAAAGGTAGGCACAACGCCAGCAGAGTGGGCGGCGGTGCTACTATCGACTGATGCAGCAGCGGGGGTTGGGGCCATGGCGAAGAGGCCGGAAGCTGGGTGGTGGAAGCAGCAATGGTGAAGAGGCCGGGGTGTTGGGGGAGGGGGGAGAATGGCATGTGTACCACCGACACGCGGGCCAGGGGAGGACAAATGGAGGACGCCGTGGGCGTCCCCTGCATGTTAACGAGGATGCAAATCCAACTCAAATTTGGGTTGGATATGGATCCAAGCGACAGCAAAATGGACGCCAGACCGTTCGCATTGGCACGTTGGGCTGTGTTCTTTCCGTGCGGACCCAAGCGGACACAGGCGAACGAAATGTGTCTGTGTGTTGTAGTTTCCCTTACTAGCTACCATGATAGATTTTGACCACTGCAAACTCCATGGTTGTCATTTCTACTTATGGTAGGACTACTTCTGGAAAATCGCAGCAAGTGCTTGTCAAAAAGCTTTTGTAACTAATCGTGTAGGGGATTTTGGTCTATTATTAGGAATTTTAGTTTTTTTTTGGATAACAGGTAGTTTAGAGTTTAGGGATTTGTTCAAAATAGCTAATAAATGGATTCCTAATAATGGAGTTAACTCTTTACTTACTACTTTGTGTGATTTTTTATTATTCCTTGGTGCAGTTGCGAAATCCGCACAATTCCCTCTTCACGTATGGTTACCCGATGCTATGGAAGGACCCACTCCTATTTCGGCTCTTATACACGCAGCAACTATGGTTGCTGCGGGAATTTTTCTTCTAGCTCGACTTCTTCCTCTTTTCATATCTTTACCTTTGATAATGAGTTTTATTTCTGAGAGGCATTGAAATCGGAGAAGAATAATTGAATACTACTCTATCTAGATCCTTGTGATTTAATATAATCATCATATTATGCTTTCTATCAACTTCTAGGTTTGCCTCTAATTTGACATGACAGAACACACAATTACTGATGGACACCTAGCTAGTAGATTTAGTGTGCATGAAAGCATCAAAATTAGTCAGAACAAAGGTGGAGATATGGAGGAACATAAGCTTCGATGTTAGCTTGGGTAAAATTGTGTTTGCTTCTCAGTATCGGCAACAACAAAAATCTAGCACCATGAACTAGAGGAAACTTGATTATCATGTGTTTGACATATATCAGGAAAGAAGTCCGTCAGTTGATACAGCATTTCAAGTTGAAATTTATTTCCGGCAAATTCCAGGGCATTGAAACTATTGAAGAAACCTAAGAATACTCTTCCCTCTAGATCCTTGTGATTTAAAATTTCATCATTACACTCTGTATCAACTGTAGGTTTGCACCCTCATATCACATGAGGCGACTTATAAATACTCATAGACACCTAAGAGTTGAAATACCTAGCTAATTGATTTTATGTTCACAAAATTATCAAAACTGATATATAAGATAAAATATGGAGATATAGAGGAAAAGAGAAATTACATGTTATCTTCTGTAAAGAGTATGCCTAATGGTCAGTATCATCACAAAAAAAATCTTGTGGCCTGAACTACAGGAAACTTGTTTACGAGGAGTTTGAAAGAAGTTCACAGTTGGTAGAACAATTTTTTTGTATCATTGGTGGGACCGGTGCCCATTTATTACAAGCGGAAAGCAAAGTGCAGGCTTCAAATATTTACAGAAACAAGGCATCAGAAGAGACTAGCCATTGTCGTCAATCACAAGCCTCCTAAAGGAAAGCTTATATCCACAAGGGACCTTCTAATCACCATATGCGTTGTGAAATAATTATTATACAGATCCCATTGTTGCGCCCTAAACAGAAGTTTCAACAACTACAAGCAATGAGGTCATCACAGCCAAGGTTATGATGCAGCAGCTAGCTGCAAGGTGCAGAAACTTAAAGAGTGTCATGTTTTCTAGGTAATCTTCATGAATGCAAGAGTAACCTACTAACACCGACAGAAGGACATAAGAAGTTAGAACCTGGAGCAGGTAGAAGCTTACCCAAATTGCAGCAACCTTCTTTGAGAAAACTGTGACAGAAAGTAGAAGTTTGCGTATAAAGTACATATACAGTTTGGATACAACTTCAAACATTGTTGACAACTTACTTGCAGAATAAAAAATAAAGTTTATGGAGGGGATGATGATATTTTAGTCTTGTACATATAGTTCTCATTTTTTTATAAACGAATTTGACCTTTATTTATTGAAAAGGAATATATCGAAAGACATGACATTTCTCATTTCAATACATAGACATCTATAATCCTAGATTATTCATCTGATTCATTAGGAGGAAATGCCTCTAGAAATTCTGCAAGGATCAGAAAAAGGACAAGTACATGTTCTAAATAAAAGAGGGCAAAATGTACAGAGGAATTAAGTGGTATATCTCCCATAAGTTAGATTTATTGTTACATCACTAACTACTTGTTTGGTTGGAAAAAATGTGAACTTACTAAAGATTTGGTAATTTTTTTTTAGGGAATTATGTATGGGAGTTAATAGTCTAGCTTCCACCTTTTAAATAGCATGGGATGGGATGGTAATTAGAAAGGAATTGTTTTATAAGGAACATCTACATCCCCATCATAACTTATGTGGTAAGTCCCTCATCTCAATTGCCACTAACAAAACAAGGCAGCAGATGTAGGGTCCTGGTGCTAGGTTTTCCCTAGCGACGCAGGTTTCGTCTGGTGGCGACTTCGTTGCCGGCGGTGATTTGGTGATCTCTTGCCACTTTTTCCCTCGCCCATCACTCCAAGACCGTCTTTGCAATTCCTTCCCACGCCCTCTCCGACTCCGGGTTCTAGGTTGTTTTCTAAGTGAACCTCAAAACCCTAGTTCCCCTTAAAACCCTAAAATACGTTTTCCTATAGAGCCCTACAGCTCCATAAGCATTTCATGTTTCCCTAGATGGTGTGAAATCATATGCCACACATCCCTAGCCGTCCTGGTTTTGTGTTTGTCCTAGATTAGTTCATGACACAGGGGGTTGAGAAGATGGCCTTGTCGACCGCTGGAAAGAAGCATATTGATATCTGGAGGAGGAACGAAGTTCTGTTGAAGGAGAATTATACATACACACTATGAAAGTTAATGTCCAATAAGTTGGCGTCAGCTGACATCGTGGCGTACACAGTGGAAATGGTTTGGTTCCCCATCAAAGGGATGCAATGCAGGCAAGAACATGTTCCTATTCACATGGGCAGGTGCCAGGCTATTGAAGGCTTTAGACGAGGGGCCATGGACTCTTAATTAGTAAATGTTAGTCATGTAGGAGTTGGATGTGAGCAAATCTTTAAGAGAGATGGAGTTCAGGCATATATCTGTATGGATAAGTCTATGGAACTTACCGATGGTTACGATGAATGTGGAGCGCGGAAAGTGATTGATCTTAGGTGGGGGAGGCCTTGATGATTGATGTGGACGGAGTTCTTAGCATGCGAAAACAGTTCGATGTCACGGAACCGCTGAGAAGAGGCATGTTTGATGATGAAGAGGATGATAAGCAACCAAGAATAGAATATAAGGAGAAGGACAAGAATAATGAGGAGGAGGGACAGGTAGTGTCGTTTGAGTATGAAGTCTTGCCGTATTTTTGTTATAGTTGGCGTCATTGGCCACCATGAGAGGCAACGTACTATAAAGCTGAAGTCGGTGGAGGACAAGGAGTATAATAGTGCTATGTGGTCCATACCACCAAAGTCAGTGGAGTTGGATAAAGTTGGAAATGATTCCTTCAAAAATACTAGTAGGATTAAAAGAAGGGCAGTAGGCTAGGAAGTGATGCCCTAATGGAGAAAATAATGAGGAGGGGAAAAGAATCGGGAGGATGAGAAGGAGGTCTCAAGTCCTTCGAATGGATTGACGATCGATAATGATTCGGTTTACTAGCAACCGAATAGAAGAATGGTGCTACTTGAAAAACAAACTTGGAACAAGAATGAAGGAGAACTACCAGAGTTTAGGGAATGGCCCGACAATCCATGTCATCTAGATGTCCACAAGAGGGAGGACCCTGATGTTCTTTTTCTATCCGATAGGAAGATGGAGGGGAAGCAGTTGGAATTTTTGGGACAAATACTTGGTCTCACAAATATAGTGGCAAAGGAATGTGCTAACCAGAGTGGAGGGCTGGCTCTTTTCTGGTAGAGTCCGGTGAACCTGGAGCAGGTTTAAATAAATATCACTCTGAAGTATAAATTATAGTGATGGGTAGCTTTGGGTGGTGAATTACTGGTATTTATAGGTAGCCAAAGATAAACGGAATGGACGCAATGTGGAGGTTGTTGAGGATAATTTGGCATCACTATGATTTGCCTTGAATTTGTATCAGTGATTTCAATTATGTCTTGTGTGCGTTGGAGAAAGAAGGTGTGATGGCTCAACCCTACGAGTACATGGATACGTTTAAGCAAGCATTCGAGGTATGTGGGTTGCATGATCTGGGCTTTGGCTAGGGTTTTTTATGTGTAGAAAACATATTCCTGATCCGAGTTGTGGCTACGGAGAATTGGTGTTAGCGGATTCTTTCTTTACGGTGAATGGAGATCGAAGCAAGTCAAATCATACTGTCGGGAGGATGACCCCGGGTAGGCACCGGAGCCCAAAGCGTTTTTTCAAACATCGGGCGGCTCATGCCGCTTAATCCGGCTAGCCGGCTCCCCGGTGCGGGCCGGCTGGGCGCGGCACCACGGCCGGGCTGGCTGGCCGCATGCCAGCTGGTTGCGGGTCAGCGGCCGTCCCATCCATCCATACGACGAGACAACTCTCCCGTGTCGGGAGCGCATGGCTACAATGCGGTCATATCCGCTGACCAGGGCAACCGTCAGCGCGGCTCGCCACTGTAGACCCACGACGCCAGCCACTCCGTGACGCGGGAGGTTACAAGCGACAGTGCCGTGCTGCCGGCGGGTCCCACAGCTGACGGAGCCCACAGCTAACTCCAGACGATGACAGCAGGGCCCCACCCCCACTTAGATTTACCACTGTAACCCTGGGGGCCGGTCTATAAGACCCCCCAGGAGCCCTCCATGCAGGAGGGTGAAGCCTTAGTAGAAAACACGCGTGCGCGCACACATACACACTCATACGCACGGGAGGCAAGATGGAGAGCTAGCTCCTTCTTCCTTGTCCACCAAACAGCTCCAGGAGCACCATTATAGCCCTTGTGCTTATCATACCATATTCGGCAGGTCTAGGGGTGTTACCTCCTCCGGAGGGCCCCGAACATGGGTACGTCTTGAGTCTCTCTCCCACCCATGCCGATCTCGCCTTTGGAACCCACCGGCATCCTCACGGTGCCCCCCACTTTTAGTCATCTCATGGCATCTGTTGTGATTTCACCATGACAGTTGGCACCCACCGTGAGGCTGCTCGCGGCGTCAGCCGGAGTCAAGTTCTCGACGAGACCCTTCACCAGCTCCGGCGAGCACATTGTGCACAGCTTGGTCCATGCACCTGGCGTAGACACCACCGGTCCCACAGGCTGCTTCATCGTCCCCTTCGGCGTGCTACGCGTCTTCGTCACGCTCATCCCCGACGAGTGCCCTAGCAAGGTACATAGCATCACCGACTCACCCATCCCCATTAGTTGCATCGTCTCCAGCGATGTCGTGGACCTCTGCACTCGCGTGGAGGTGCTAATAACCGGCTCTAGCTTTGGCTCCTCACACGGTAAGGAGAAAGCCGCCGCATCCTGATACGTCTCCAACGTATCTATAATTTTTTATTGTGCCATGCTATTATATTACCTGTTTTTGATGTTTAATGGGACTTACTATAGACTTTTATATTATTTTTGCGACTAACCTATTAACCAAAGGCCCAGCCCAAATTGCTGTTTTTTTGGCCTATTTCAGTGTTTCGCAGAAAAGGAATATCAAACGGAGTCCAAATGGAATGAAACCTTCGGGAGAGTTATTTTTGGAACAAACGCAATCGAGGAGACTTGGAGTGGACGTCAAGAAAGAAAGGAGGCGGCCACGAGGCAGGAGGGCGCGCCGAGGGGGGTAGGCGCGCCCCCACCCTCATGGGCCCCTCGTGGCTCACCTGACCGACTTCCTTCGCCTATATATATCCATATACCCTGAAAACATCCAGGAGCACCACGTAACCCGATTTCCACCGCTGCAACCTTCTGTACCCGTGAGATCCCATCTTGGTGCCTTTTCTGGCAGTCCGTCGGAGGGGGAATTGATCACGAAGGGCTTCTACATCAACACCATAGCCTCTCCGATGAAGTGTGAGTAGTTTACCTCAGACCTTCGGGTCCATAGTTATTAGCTAGACGGCTTCTTATCTCTCTTTGGATCTCAATACAAAGTTCTCCTCGATCTTCTTGGAGATCTATTCGATGTAATTCTTTTTGCGGTGTGTTTGTCGAGATTCGATGAATTGTGGGTTTATGATCAAGATTATCTATGAACAATATTTGAATCTCCTCTGAATTCTTTTATGTATGATTGGTTATCTTTGCAAATCTCTTCGAATTATCAGTTTGGTTTGGCCTACTAGATTGATCTTTCTTGCCATGGGAGAAGTGCTTAGCTTTGGGTTCAATCTTGCGGTGTCCTTTCCCAGTGACAGCAGGGGCAGCAAGGCATGTATTGTATTGTTGCCATCGAGGATAAAAAGATGGGGTTTATATCATATTGCTTGAGTTTATCCATCTACATCATGTCATCTTGCCTAATGCGTTACTCTGTTCTTATGAACTTAATTCTCTAGATGCATGCTGGATAGCGGTCGATGTGTGGAGTAATAGTAGTAGATGTCGAATCGTTTTGATCTACTTGTCGCGGATGTGATGCCTATATACATGACCATTCCTAGATATTCTCATAACTATGCACTTTTCTATCAATTGCTCGACAGTAATTTGTTCACCCATTGTAATACTTATGCTATCTTGAGAGAAGCCACTAGTGAAACCTATGGCCCCCAGGTCTATTTCTCATCATATAAGTTTCCGATCTATTTTATTTTGCAATCTTTACTTTCCAATATATCATAAAAATACCAAAAATATTTATCTTATTTTCTCTATCATATCTCACTTTTGCAAGTGGCCGCGAAGGGATTGACAACCCCTTTTATCGCGTTGGTTGTGAGGTTCTTATTTGTTTGTGCAGGTACGAGGATTTGCGTGTAGCCTCCTACTGGATTGATACCTTGGTTCTCAAAACTGAGGGAAATACTTACGCTACTTTGCTACATCACCCTTTCCTCTTCAAGGGAAAACCAACGCATGCTCAAGAGGTAGCACAGCCGCTGTCGGTGTCAAAACCGGCGGATCTCGGGTAGGGGGTCCCGAACTGTGCGTCTAGGCGGATGGTAACAGGAGACGAGGGACACGATGTTTTACCGAGGTTCGGGCCCTCTCAATGGAGGTAAAACCCTACGTCCTGCTTGATTACTATTGATGATATGGGTAGTACAAGAGTGGATCTACCACGAGATCAAGGAGGCTAAACCCTAGAAGCTAGCTTATGGTATGATTGTTGTAATGTATGTTGTCCTACGGACTAGAGCCCTCCGATTTATATAGACACCGGAGGAGGCTAGGGTTACACAGAGTCGGTTACAATGGTAGGAGATCTACATATCCGTATTGCCAAGCTTGCCTTCCACGCCAAGGAAAGTCCCATCCGGACACGGGACGGAGTCTTCAATCTTGTATCTTCGTAGTCTTGGAGTCCGCGGACGATGATAGTCCGGCTGTTCGAACACCCCTAGTCCGGGACTCCTCGGTAGCCCACGAACCAGGCTTCAATGACGATAAGTCCGGCGCGCATAATGTTCGGCATTGCAAGGCGGGTTCCTCCCTTGAATAATCCAGAGAAGATCATGAACACCAGGATAGTGTCCGGCTCTGGAAAATAAATTCCACATTCCACCGTAGAGAGAATAAAATGTACACTAGTCCATTCTGCTGATGTATTATGCGGCGTGACATCACACCACTACCAAGCCACTGTTTGAATCGTTTTTTACTTTATACCACCTCAGCACGTTTAGCGAAGCAGTTTCCTTGGCACGTCTTATCGAAGCAGAGATCGTGTTCCCCTTATTCCGGGATTCTCATCAATATGTGCGTGGGTAACCCAACCGTTCCCGTCGCCACGCCTCCTCTATCGAAGGTGAATCCCAAATGGTCATGGAGACGGCTCTTGGTATTTTTCCCCCTTTATAAGAGGACCAAGGCTCGTCCTTGTTCTTCAATCTCGCATCGAATCTCCTCCTCGCTCCGAGTTCCAACACCCAGAGCCTCAGATTCGAGCGCTTCGGATTCTCAACCATGTCCGGCTCCGACCTCCAGGGCCGGTGGATGCCCTCCTCCGTCACGGAGGAGGACATATTGAAGTTACGTGAGTCCAAGTACCTGGCCTATGAGGTTTCGCACAGGTTGCCTGCCCAAGGGCAGGCCGTGCCCGCCCTCGAGCACGGTGAGTTTGTTGTCTTCGTATCCCACCTCCGTCGGGGTTTAGGCTTCCCGACGGACCCCTTTGTGAGGGGGCTCATGTTCTACTACGGGCTGGACTTTCACGACTTGGCTCCGGAGTCCATCCTCCCCATCTCCACATTCATTATCGTCTGTGAAGCCTTCCTCCGCGTCACCCCCCACTTTGACCTGTGGCTGAAGACCTTCAAGGTGGAGCCGAAGATGATCGGGGGGCGTCAAGCGGAGTGCGGCGGGGCGGCCATAAGCAAAAAGGCCGATGCCCCGTGGCCCGAGGGTTCCTTCCAAGAGGAACTCGGACCGTGGCAGCAGGAGTGGTTCTATATCACCGCTCCAAAGGGCAGCAAGCAAAAGCCGCCGCCTTCCTTCCGCCTGGGACCCCCATGCCAACTGACATCATGGGTCAACCAAGGGCTCAATTGGGGGCCGTCCGAAGACGTGCCCTTATTGCAGGGCCGGATTCGAGACCTCCAGTCGAGGGAGATCAATCTGATTGTGGTGATGCAGGTTATGCTAATCAGGCATCTTCTGCCCTGCAAACGTCGTCCTCTCCGTCTATGGGAGTTCAACTCGGAGGGACCTCGGATTCTCCAACACTTCATGGGTGCGACACCCATGGAGATGTACAAGTTGTTCTTCGGACCGCAGGTAGCGTGCCTGGAATCGGCCGAGGACGCAGGCCTAAGCCGCAATCGCCCGGATACTCAGGTAAATAGCTCAGAATCCGGACACTCTGTTTATCTACTTTTTTAGAGTTCGCCCCCTGACCCATTACTCTTCACAGGAGTGGGTTGCACAATTGAGGCTGATAAGGTGTCCGGCCCCCCTCCCAGAGACCGCACTGGAGCCCGTGCTGGTCAGAATGTTGGAGGTCGCGCCCATGGAAGGGAGCGATGGGGAAAATAGAGGAGATGTTATTTTGCCCAAAGGGGCATCTGAAGAGGGGGGAATCAAAAACCCCTCCTTCCAAGGGGAGAAGAGGACCGCCTCCGAAGATCCGAAGGCCAAAGCCCCTAAACGGGGGAAGAGATCTTCACCGGGGGGTCCGGCGTCCGGGGAGAATCCGGACGCACAATCATCGCCAAAGGATCAGCCCTCCAGCGAGCCGTGAGTATGAAAAGGGGAGTTAATTAGTAAGGAAACACCTCCATTTGTGCTTCTGTGGGTAACCGAAATATTTATCTTGCAGTTCGGATCTGCAGCCTTCTCGATGAGTTCATCTTGAGGACCTTCTTAGGAGATGATGGAGAAGCAACGCCTCCGTCTGCTGCGCCGTCGAGATAAAGCGGCGAGCTGAAATATCGTCACGAAGGTATCCACGAGTTCGGAGGGCGGAGAGTTCGGCACCCGCTAGTATCTGGCGGAGAAGGCGAAGAATCTTCTTGAGAGGGCGTCCATCTCGGAAGATCACCGTGCGTTGATGCGTATGGTGATTGGAAGGGTTTCGTCCGCCGAGAGCGGATTGCGCAATGCCGCTATGAGTTTGCTGGCGGGGTTTAAGGTACTCGAGAATGACGCATCCCTTTGCCTATTAACAGTTTTGCATATAAAAATGCGCCCTGTATAGATAGTAGCCCCTGAGACTCGGTAGGTTGTCGAAAACGACAGCGTGCCGAGGATCGAAATCTGAAGTAATGAATGTCGCCATTCCTATGCAGGTGGCGGATAGTCCGAGGGCTAGCCGGACTAGTGGGGTTGCCGAGTTAATGCGGCAACTTGACGTGGCGGATGCGGACATCGCTCTTGTCAACCGGTGACTTGACGAGTCGCAAGGTAAATGAGTTCTCCGCAGTCGCTTTATTAAGGGGGTCGAAGCCCTCCTCTGATAAATTATATGCTGTTATACATACAGTGCTGCTGCTGTGGAGAGCCTTCGGGCCGAACTTGCTCAAGCTAAGGAGCAAGCCCGAAGGAGTGACGCGGCTGCCTCGAGGGCGGCCGAGGAGTTGAAAGCCGAAAAGGTTGCACACTGCCTAAGCACGGAAGAGGTGGCCGAATTGGCTGTGAAAGTAAAAGATGCTGCCGACCGCAATGAGGCTCTTGAAAAGGAGCGCTTATCGGAGTGGGAAGACCTGAGGAAGGCCACCGCCGAGGCCAAGGATGCCCGATCTGCAATGCGGGCCATGAGGGAGGAGTTGCGCCAGGCCGGAGATGTCGTGGCTGGCAAGCCTTATCTGCTGCGTCGCCGGTTTATGGATCAAAAGTATGCTCGATTTTATCGACTGTGGAGTCCGGAGGATCCATATATGGATTTAGCGGCGAGTGCGGCTGATGCCGTTGAGCACTTTCGGAGCCAAAAGGATCACAAGACGGAAGAGCTATTTTGGTCTCAATTCCATAGTCTGGATCGCTCACTTCCGTTGACCGACCGGTTGGCTGAATGGGCCGAGCTAAATAGGTTGTCCGGACTTGCCATGACTGACATCGTGGCTCATGTCTGGCCAGAGAGGCCCAAGGCGACGAGCTACTTCGGTTTATTGCAGCAATTCCTTGGAGCGGTGCCGCATATCAAGGAGATGAAGCGGTCGGCCTGCATCGAGGGTGCGCAGATGGCTCTTGCCCGCGTGAAGGCGCATTGGACGGAGATGGATGCCACCGCTGTTGCCGCCCAGGGTTCGGATGAAAGCCGGCTCCCCGCCGAGCACTATTTCGGGGAAGTTATGCGTGGCGCTCGTGTAATAGAGTCGCAGTGCTCAAAAAATGTCACGTTCAAATGAACGTTTTTGCTTGTAATACGATGATTATGCTATAACTGATTTTTATACCTGTGCGTCCCAAGTAGTAAAACTTCTCCTATGCGGCCATTTACGTATACCCTTGTATAACTTGAAAGATTGCCGTCTTCGGCTTCAGCCCCCACGCACAAGGTGCGGGGGTGTTCGCAAAAATCTAGCGCGTTTTCACACTTAATCCGACGTCTCGGTCCTGTTAAAGAGGTGGTAGCGTAGCAAACGAGGCAATCCGGACTATAATGCTTTATCACTTTCACTTAGCCAGTGGAGTTCGAGGGTGGGGCTACGATATAGCCCCCTTGGGGCACCGCACTTCTCCGAGTTCGGGGCGCGTGTGTGCCTGACCGAGAAATGGTCCTTCGTCAAAGCGGGGAATTCTAAACATTCGGTAGTCAATCGAATGGTTGACGGACTCGCTATATCATGACGATCAGTTTTGGCTTTCTCTCTTGAGGTGCTCGCCCAAATTAATGGGGCACAATTGCAGTAGTTCTCCTGGTGCGCGTTAGCCGATGATCTGAGCGTAAGGCAGCAAAACACAGGAGGCGGGCAAACCCAACATTTGACCAAAGACATGATTGGAGCTGATCCATATAATGCCTAACTCTCGAGGCGCGAACACTCCCTAAGGTGTTCGGTCTTTATAATAATGGGCAGAACAATGCCCTAAGCCCCTAGTGTCCGTGCGGGCATGATCTTACGGCGCGCCGATGCCAAAGCGTCGAGGCTCCGCTTTGGCTATAGGAAGAAACCAAGGAGAATAACAACAAGAGCGATAAAAAAGGTTTACGCAGGGTCTTAATCTGAAAAGAATTCTCTAGCAGGTCCCTCTGCGTCTGCTTTGTGTCTCCGTTGCGCCGTTATCCTGGACGGGTATGCACGTTTGTCATTTGTAAAAAGAGAGGAACGCTTAGTTTGAAAACAATTCGTGCAGAAAATATATGTGTAAAAGAAGAAATATAAATAAGTAAAGCGGGGCTTGTATGAACCCGCGTTTGTTTGTGCGTGCCGCCACCCTGTGAAGAGGTATGCAGCTAGGGGACCCCTAGGCCGCTGAAGCCGGACTCGTCTATCCGAGTCCGGGGTCGTTGAGTGACCCTCGCACTGAAATGATGCCACGCGGACCGGGCATCTTGAGTGTAAGAGACGCGTAATGCGGTATGGCGTTGAAACGGACAAAAGTCTTTCGTCCCAAGAGTGCCTGATATCCACTTTTAAATGGGACGATGTGAAAAATTAATTTTTCGCGCCGAAAATTGTTCGGTGATCCGAACACGACTTTTAGTAATATGGAGCCTGTGCACTTGGCGTAAGGGCCTGGCGTCACTCCTTTAAAGGAAGTGCGGCTGTGTTGAATTTTGGTAGGGTCTATCCCCATTTGACGGATTGCGTTTGAATATAGCAGGTTTAAGTCACTGCCTCCGTCCATTAGGACTTTGGTGAATTGTAGTCCGTCTATTATGGGATTCAATATCAGGGGAGTCCGTCCCGCGTTTCGAACGCTTCTGGAATAGTCCAGGTGGTCGAACGTGATTGGTTTTGATATCCAATCTCTATGTTCTGCTGGGTTGGACCGCGCAAAGCTCTTTTTAGAAAGTGCCGCACTATTTTTCCGTATTATCACATGAAGTGAATTTACTGCTTTGACCCCTTGTGGGAAAGTCTTTTGTTTTCCGGTGCTCTGCTGGTGGGGTTTATCGTCTTTGCTTGACGCGTCGAGCCCCTTGTGTTTGGCGTTTAGTTGGCCGGACTGTTTAAAAACCCAACAATCCCAATGGGTGTAGTTTGCAGGCCTTCCGGGGGTGCTGTGGATTTGACATATCCGACCCAAAATCTTGTTCAAGTTGGACAGCTCATCGCCGTCGTCCCTAAGAGGCGATGTTTTGTTGTTTGGCCGCGAGCTTTTGAATCCGGCGTTGACTGCCGTGCTCTTTGGGCTTTTCTCTTTATTCCAGCGCTGCTCTTTTCTGCGCCGTGTTTTTCCGTTTCCATCTCTTATCTCGGATGTACTTGGGTCGCTGGTGCTGCATCTTGCTAGCCAGCTATCCTCTCCCGCACAGAAGCGGGTCATGAGGCTTGTTAGCGCGAACATTGTCCTCGGTTTTTCTTGGCCGAGGTGTTTGGCAAGCCATTCGTCCCGGACATTGTGTTTAAAAGCTGCTAAGGCTTCGGCGTCCGGACAGTCGACTATTTGGTTCTTTTTGGTGAGGAACCTGTTCCGAATTCTTGTGACTCTCGGGTTGTTGAGTTATATGACTTAGATCATCTACATCCGGAGGGCGGACATAGGTCCCTTGAAAATTTGCTCTAAACGCTTCCTCGAGCTCTTCGCAACTTCCGACAGTGTTTTCTGGAGGCTTTTAAGCCAATGCCGGGCTGGCCCTTTGAGCTTGAGGGGTAGGTATTTTATGGCGTGGAGATCATCTCCTCTGCCCATTTGTATATGTAGTATGTAATCTTCTATCCAGACTCCAGGGTCTGTTGTTCCATCGTAGGCCTCTATGTTTATGGGTTTAAATCCTGCTGGGAATTCGTGGTCCAGCACCTCATCGGTGAAACATAGTGGGTGTGCGGCGCCCCTGTATTTGGGTGTGCCACTATCTTCGGACACTTGACGTGTTGCCTTGCTTCCTGGGGCCTTCCTCTTTGGTCCGTAGATGGACCTGGCTAGGCCATCTGTCTTTCCAGGTTTATTAGTTGATTTATGTGCAGCGCCGCTTTCAGAATTTGGCCTATCATCCGGCCGTCTATCCAACCAGGCAGCCTCTTTATTTTTTGACGGTGGAGGCTCTATGGCCTCCTCGTCGAATTCTGGTAGCAGCTTGCGCTTCGGGTAGCTCTTTGATTGGTGGCCATTGCCGTATTTATCCGCGGTTTTGAGCACTTTGCTCCACCTCATTCTGAGTGTGTTTTCCGCTGTTCTGAGCTTCCGCTTTTCCTTCTTGAGCTTCTTGCGGTGTTGTGAGTCTTTTCGAAGGTTTTTACTCTCCGGCGGCGTGTCCGGCATGAGATCGTCCGGACTGTCATTTTCACCGGGCCTGGACTGATTATCTGACTCGTCATGTTCGGACGATTGCTTATCTGCATATTTGTCGTCCACTTGTTAGCCCTGCTGTATTACGGGCTCCTTGGGAGCGTTGTTGTCGTCGAGGCGGGACTTAGGGCGGCGTCTGCGTCGCCGTTTCGGATGTTTATCGGCGGGGTTATCTTCTGCCGCGGTCCGTTGGTCCTCGTTATCGCTCTCCCTTGGGGTATCCACCATGTATATGTCGTATGACGAGGTGGTCCTCCCGTGCCTTATAGGTTCTGCTTCTTGTTCGTCTCCGGCATCGTCGTCTAGTCTGTCGATGTCTTCGGAGTCATGGTCTAGCATGTCGGTTAGATCGTCGACAGCGGCTAGAAAGTGGGTGGTGGGTGGGCTCTGAATTTCTTCGTCGTCCGTACCCCAACCATCCTGGCCATAGTCCGGCGAGGACTCTCCTGATAACGAGAGGTGCTTTAGCGAATTTAAGATGTCGCCAAATGGCGAGTGTTGGAAGATGTCCGCGGTGGTGAATTCCATGACCGGCGCCCAATCCAAATCGATTGGTAGGGGCGTGGGAGGTTCGGAGTCCGGCATGGAGTCCGGCACCTCGGAATCACGAGTGTCGCGGGGGACAAGATTAATGTTAGGCTCCATCGCCGTGGAAGTTGGAGCCCCCAGGGTGGCGTCTATCCACCAATCCTTGATCTGGGCAATCGGCTCCGGACTAATGGCCGAAGCGGATTCATGTGCGGCCACCAAGGCACTGTTCGGCGGCAGAGCTAGATCATGCCCATCGTAATGAGTCGCGCACGCTTCGGCTGCGGCTCGAGTTAAATCGAAGATCAAGTCTCCGCGGACGTCGGCCGTGAAGTTTAAACTTCGAATCGACGCGGCCGGGCGTAGCTTCGATATGCTCGGATGGCCAACCGAATTAGCCCGCGATCTTGAAGCCGCCGAATCTGAAGATCTGTCCGGGAGAAAAGTCTCACCCTGGACAGCGTTGTTGGTTGAAGATGCCATCAAGCCTATCGGTGATGACGGAGGAACTCTCAATGAAAGCACCAATGTCGATTGTCAAAACCGGCGGATCTCGGGTAGGGGTCCCGAACTGTGCGTCTAGGCGGATGGTAACAGGAGATGAGGACACGATGTTTTCCCTAGGTTGGGCCCTCTCGATGGAGGTAAAACCCTACATCCTGCTTGATTAATATTGATGATATGGGTAGTACAAGAGTGGATCTACCACGAGATCAAGGAGGCTAAACCTAGAAGCTAGCCTATGGTATGATTGTTGTAATGTATGTTGTCCTCACGGACTAAAGCCCTCCGGTTTATATAGACACCGGAGGAGGCTAGGTTATTACAGTCGGTTACAATGGTAGGAGATCTACATATCCGTATTGCCAAGCTTGCCTTCCACGCCAAGGAAAGTCCCATCCGGACACGGGACGAAGTCTTCAATCTTGTATCTTCGTAGTCTTGGAGTCCGGCGGACAATGATAGTCCGGCTGTCCGGACACCCCCTAGTCCAGGACTCCCTCAGCCGCGACAGCTGCAACCCACACCATCCGGGCTGACCCGCTGCATGCGATGCTGGAGAGCCTGCGCACCCCCATCACGCCCGACGCTGACCCGGCTGCCGATACGGCCTAGCTCAACGAAGACCGCCAGCACGTGTTGGACGAGACCACGGCATGGCGCTGGATGGAGTCCACCCAGCGGGAATACGTCACTGCACTAGGCCTCACGTCGGCTCGCGCTGAGCCCAGCTGGGTCGCTGAGGTGCGTCTCCGTGGCAGCACCATCGGTTGTGCATTGGGTGAGGTTCAGCCCACCTACGATACCCCCGTCAAGAACATGCGCTCCGCCCAGGAGGCCATGTCGGACCTCTAGTTTCTGGAGGGCGAAGAACTGTTGCACCGGAAGCAGTGCATCTGCGACCTCATCGCCATTGCGAACCTGTAGCAACAGCGCATCGAGCTGGGCTAGCCCGCTGCCTCCACCTCAAAGAACATCGGGGACCCAAGTGAGCCTCCCCGGCATGTGCGGCAGGCGTCCTCCCTGCATCCAGCGAAAGCCACTCCAGCCAGCGCTGGGGCAATCGTGCTCGGCAAGACCGCACCCTGACGGCCGGTGACAGCCATGCTGACGAGCCAGCCAGGGACGATCAACATCAGCCAGAACTCCCCCTGCCACCAGCACGACAGGATCAGCCGGCCTCTACAAGCATGGCGTCACGCACTCCCATCAGCGATCGGTTGGGCCAGCGCTTGCCATACGACAACAACGATGCCCGTCACTGCACCAAGCAGCTGGCCTGCTCTCTCTAGGTGGAGAAAGAAAGCTCGGTCGGGCCGGCTTGCTTTGGCTCCCGCATCCGCACCGAGCCCTTTGTTGGAGAACGTTGCATAAAATAAAAAAAATTCCTACGTTCA
Organism: Aegilops speltoides; assembly: GCA_021437245.1. NCBI lineage: Eukaryota > Viridiplantae > Streptophyta > Magnoliopsida > Poales > Poaceae > Aegilops > Aegilops speltoides. Next base: position 25,468 of record JAHHZJ010002440.1, read on the forward strand.
CCAAGATCAATCTAGGAGATCATCCAGCAACAAGAGAGAGGAGTGCATCTACATACCCTTGTAGATCGCGAGCGGAAGCGTTCAAGAGAATGGGGTTGAGGGAGTCGTACTCATCGTGATCCAAATCACCGGAGATCCTAGCGCCGAATGGACGGCACCTCCGCGTTTAACACACGTACGGTCAGCGTGACGTCTCCTCCTTCTTGATCCAGCAAGGGGGATGGAGAGGTTGATGAAGATCTGACCTGACGGCGTGGTGGTGGATGCAGAGGATCCGGCGAGGGCCATAGCGTCTGCGGGAGGAGAGGTGTAGCAAGGGGAAGGGGCGCCAAGTGCAAGGTGCGGCTGCCCTCCTCCCCCTCTTTATATAGGGTCCCAGGCGCCGCCCCGAGATGGGATCTCCAAGGGGCGGCGTCGAGGCTTGCCCCCAAGGCAGGGGCGCCCCCACCCTAGGGTTTCCAACCCTAGGCGCGGGGTCAGGGGCGCACCAGCCCACCAGGGGCTGGTCCCCTCCCCGCTTCAGCCCACGGGGCTCTCCAGGATAGGTGGCCCCACCCGGTGGACCCCCGGGACCCTTCTGGTGGTCTCGGTACAATACCGGTGACCCCCAAAACTTTTCCGATGGCCAAAACTGCACTTCCTATATATAATTCTTCACCTCCGGACCATTCCGGAACTCCTTGTGACGTCTAGGATCTCATCCGGGACTTCGAACAACTTTCGGATTACTGCATATTCATATCTCTACAACCCTAGTGTCACCGAACCTTAAGTGTGTAGACCCTACGGGTTCGGAGACATCTTGAACATGACCGAGGCGCCTCTCCGGTTAATAACCAACAGCGGGATCTGGATACCCATGTTGGATCCCACATGCTCCTCGATGATCTCATCGGATGAACCACGATGTCGAGATTCAATCAATCCGTATACAATTCCCTTTGTCAATTGGTGCGTTACTTGCCCGAGACTTCGATCGTCGGTATCCCAATACCTCGTTCGGTCTCGTTACCGCAAGTCACTTTACTAAATACCGTAATGCATGATCCGTGACGGACACTTGGTCACATTGAGCTCACTATGATGATGCATTATCGAGTGGGCCCAGAGATACCTCTCCGTCATACGGAGTGACAAGTCGATCTCGATTCGTGCCAACCCGCAGACACTTTCGGAGATACCCGTAGTGCACCTTTATAGCCACCCAGTTACGTTGTGACGTTTGGCACACCCAAAGCACTCCTACGGTATCTGGGAGTTGCACAATCTCATGGTCTAGGGAAATGATACTTGACATTTGGAAAAGCTCTAACGAAACGAACTACACGATCTTTGTGCTATTCTTAGGATTGGGTCTTGTCGATCACATCATTCTCCTAATGATGTGATCCCGTTATCAATGACATCCAATGTTCATAGTCAGGAAACCATGACTATCTGTTGATCAATGAGCTAGTCAACTAGAGGCTTACTAGGGACTTGTTGTGGTCTATGTATTCACACACGTATTACGATTTCCGGATAATACGATTATAGTATGAACAATAGACAATTATCATGAATAAAGAAATATAATAATAACCATTTTATTATTGCCTCTAGGGCATATTTCCAACAGTCTCCCACTTGCACTAGAGTCAATAATCTAGTTACATTGTGATGTATCGAACACCCATTGCGTCCTGGTGTTGATCATGTTTTGCTCTAGGGACAGGTTTAGTCAACGGATCTGCTACATTCAGGTCCGTATGTACTTTACAAATATCTATGTATCCATCTTGAACATTTTCACGAATGGAGTTGAGCGGCGCTTGATGTGCTTGGTCTTCTTGTGAAACCAGGCTCCTTGGCAAGTGCAATAACTCGGTGTTGTCACGAGAAGAGTGTAATCGACCCGGCGCATTGGGTATGACTCCTAGGTCGGTGATGAACTCCTTCACCTAGATTGCTTCATGTGCTGCCTCCGAGGCTGCCATGTACTCCGCTTCACATGTAGATCCCGCCACGACGCTCTGCTTGCAACTGCACCAGCTTACTGCCCCACCATTCAAAATATACACGTGCGGTTTGTGACTTGAGTCATCGGATCTGTGTGTCGAAGCTAGCGTCGAGCGTAACCCTTCTGACGAGCTCTTCGTCACCTCCATATACGAGAAACATGTCCTTAGTCCTTTTCAGGTACTTAAGGATGTTCTTGACCGCTGTCTAGTGTTCCATGCCGGGATTACTTTGGTACCTTCCTACCAAACTTACGGCAAGGTTTATATCAGGTCTGGTACAGGTCATGGCATACATGATAGACCATATGGCTGAGGCATAGGGGACGACACTCATCTTTTCTCTATCTTCTGCCGTGGTCGGGCATTGAGCTGAGCTCAATTTCACACCTTGTAACATAGGCAAGAACCCCTTCTTGGACTGATCCATATTGAAATTCTTCAATATGTTATCAAGGTATGTGCTTTGTGAAAGACCTATGAGGCGTCTTGATCTATCTTTATAGATTTTGATGCCTATTATGTAAGCAGCTTCTCCAAGGTCCTTCATTGAAAAACACTTATTCAAGTAGGCCTTTATGTTGTCGAAAAGTTCTATATCATTTCCCATCAAAAGTATGTCATCCACATATAATATGAGAAATGCTACAGAGCTCCCACTCACTTTCTTGTATATGCAGGCTTCTCCATAAGTGCATAAACTAACGCTTTAATCATCTCATTAAGCGAATGTTCTAACTCGAGATGCTTGCACCAGCCCATAGATGGAGCACTGGAGCTTGCATACCTTGTTAGCATTCTTAGGGTCGAGAAAACCTTCGGGCTGCATCATATATAGTTCTTCCTTAAGGTGACCGTTAAGGAATGCTGTTTTGACGTACATTTGCCATATCTCATAATCATAGTATACGGCAATTGTGTCACGACCGGTTTTTCCGGGTATCAATTTCCAGAAAAGACCGTCGTGCTCACCAGCCCTAGGATTACTGTTAGCTGATGAGGCTCCAACTTGATACAGAAATTCCAAGCAAAATACAAAATATGTAGCACAAGACCATTCTGGCCTGTGAGTACAATAAATGGTTTCTAGTGGTTGATGGCGGAAGCGGGTTGTGAAACATCAGTGTCTATGGGACTCCATTTCCCACAGGAACAGCTGACTAGGTTAACTCCTATCTTCGCGAGGCTGCTATCTCCGTTGCTTAGGTTCCGGGGCTGTCATCGCGTCGCTCCTCTCCATGCAAGAAAAATCTGGCCAAGACAATAGCCAGGGACAAGCCAGTGAGTACTTTGAATGTACTCGCAAACATTATGAACACAGGTATAATATAACAATGATGTGCTAAAAATATTTTATGCTCATGACGTCAGTCACAAAAGATAAATAAAACTCTGATGGGTGCAAGCAAGTTATTTATAAAAATGCAATAACATAGTAGTATTAAAATTTATGAAATAAATAACAAGCAATGCCACAGTCGGGCGTCTTAGCGACACCACATAATGGTCTTTTAAAAGAAATGCCACAGTCGGGCGTCTGAGCGACACCACATAAAGGGCTTTAAAAGAAATGCCACAGTCGGGCTTCTGAGCGACACCACATAAAGGGCTTTAAAAGAAATGCCACAGTTGGGCGTCTGAGCGACACCGCATAAAGGGCTTTAAAATAAATGCCATAGTCGGGCATCTGAGCGACACCACATAAAGGGCTTTAAAAGAATTGCCACAGTCGGGCGTCTGAGCGACACCACAAAAAGGGCTTTAAAAGAAATGCCACAGTCGGGCGTCTTAGCGACACCACATAAAGGGCTTTAAAAGAAATGCCACAGTCGGGCGTCTGAGCGACACCACGTAAAGGGCTTTAAAATAAACAATAATAGTGAATATCCCGGAGGTAGAACCATCCCAGAGATACTCGATAATAACAATAATATCACGGGTTAGTCAACAGTAATAATAATCATAATTTTCACAAGTCACAAGTAGTAATTCCATTTCTGGTTTAACAGTTTCACCTCCGAAGACCGACACTAAGACCGACACTTGACCCATCCCAGACTGTAGTCCTTAACCATGGACACGGCTATTCGAATAGGTTTAATCTCTGCAGAGGGCGTACTCTTTACCCACGAGTAACGGATTTCTTTAGTCCATCGGGACTAATTCCGTCTATGGTCTTTTTGTTGAAAACACACCTAACTTGCACACACCAGCTTAACTCACACGTGTCTGGAATCACCCACGACACCTGTCAAGCAAACTCTAAGTGGGGAGGCTACAACCTCGCGTAGCATGGGATCAAATTTATATCGCGCGCTCTAAGGGGTGGCCTCCCCTCTCGGTCCCAACCGGAAACACCCATGCCCCCGGACCAGGTGGCCTGCCTACCAGCTACAACCGGTATCTTCCACCATGGCCTCTCTGTATGGTGTGTGCTAGAAAGAGGTTGACAACTTACTGAACCGTACTCTACTTGCTGTAGAGACGAGTGGTAGTACGAAACAAGTATGGGGGTTACTGGAACAAGACTCGATCTACGTCGACTCAGGAGGTTTAAGTATTCCCTGCATGATTAGCATAACGAATATATTTCAACCAACAGAGTCACCGCTCATATCACCTTGCCATGCCATACCAGACATAACCGTCCCGACGGACACCGGCGACAAACTCATGCCTACCCAAGGCAGAGGTTTTCCTGGGTTCCTGCCGGTATGCATGCAAGGCACATGAGGATGATTATCATCACAAGTGTCTTCATTTCCAACAGCATGGAAATCAATAACATGCACCCATGCATATGATCATATCACATGAAATAACAAGTCCTTCGAAATGCGGTGGTGTTATAAATGTATCAACGATCACACCAAAAATATTATGCCGGGATTCAGAATGCTTGCCTTCAGGTCATGGGAAGGGAGGTTCATTTCAAACTCTTGAAATATTTCTCCTCTCTTCAAAAATCCTATTTTAGCAATATAAAAGAATTAACACACAAAATAAAAACAGCACAAAAAGTTGTTCTGAAATTTTTTCAAATAAATCTTAAAACAAACTAGGTGAAATTTGAAAGAGGTAGGAAAAGGAATTAATTCATTTGGAGTTATATTTAAAAAGATATAGTCAGTCAAAGTTCTGGTCAAAATCTGATTTTAAAAATAAAACAAAAGAAAACGTTTCAGCCACGAATACGCTTTCTAAGTATGGGTTACGTACTTGGGGTTTTACGCTTACACTTAACACGCGTGGCGGCGGAGTGGGTCACTGACAGTGGGTCCATGGGGCCCACTAGTCAGGTTTGACTAGTCTTTCTCCCTCTCCTTCCTCTGTCCCGAGCGGAGGCGGAGCTCCAGCGATCGTCGCCTGCGACTGGCGGCTCCTCGCGGGGCCCCGACGGCGTGGATGGATCCGCCACTCCAGGGCGGTCATCCCGGTGGTCGTCAGGTAGGTGGGGGCGGAGGGAGCTGCCGGCGGCGAGCTTCGCGGCGGAGGAGGCTTCGGTGGCGAAGTGACTTTGTGGCGGCGATGGCTCCCGATCAAAATCAAGTAGGGGAAAAGGCTCACGGGGGGATGTGGAAGCTCTTGGTGAAGAGAATGGGGAGGGGGAAGCCCTGGTGGCGCCGGAATGGACGGGACAGTGGCGGCGGCAGGAGTTGCCGGAGATTAAGAAGACGACCTCCTCAGGTCGATTGGCTGCCATGGGGAAACTAGGGAGGTGGACTGAGGTTGCATGCGTGCTCGGATGAGTTCGGGGTCCCTCTTTATAGTGCAACGAGGTCGGTTCCGCGGCGGTGGATGAGGACGCCGGCGAACCGCCGTTCTGTAGCTGCAGGGGAACGTGGCGGCGACGAGAGCTAGGCGACACCCTTGTGGATGAGCTCGGGCTGTGCCAGGGCCAGGTGGCGAGCCGAGGTGGCTTGGGCGGCGCCGAACGGAGCAGAGGCTGTCGGCCGACGCCGGCGTGCCGCCAAAAGTGCCCTGACGGTGGCGCTGTGCGGCTTTGGACGATTCTTGCGAGTGGATGAGGTCGGGCGCGGCTCTACGGGCGAGCGGGGGTAGGTGGCGTGAAGCGGGCGCGACGCGGCGGCTCGGGCGCACGTGCGTGCCAAACGCACGCTCTAGGCACGCCCAGAGCACGCCCACCAGGTGCTCGGCGAAATGCCATGGCACTCCAGAGCGCTTGGTTGGAGCTGGGAGTTAGCAGGGTGGGGTTATAATCTAAGGCAAAACTATTTGACATGCTGGTTTGGCCAGGGGATCAAGTCCACAGTGCAAACAAGGACTCATGTCAAAACTGATCATGCCCGAAAGGTGTTTGACAAAATGCCAAGGGCACTTAGGCATTTCTTGGAGTGGCCAAAATATCCAGATCAGTGTCTCTGTGGATGAAAGAGAGGGTGGTGAAGTTATTTGGACAAAAGGGGAAACTTGCTAGTGCAAGTTTTGCAAAACTACATTCCTGGACAGGAAGTAATTGGCATCATTTCATGAATCAAAAATGATCAAATGAGTGTATGCTCCTGGACATAGGAGTTTAACATGGAGGACTACAAGTAGGAGAAAGAATCTAGGGCCAAGGAGTAAGAAATAATATGGATGTTGTACAAACCATCATGTTGGACCAGAATGAAGATGAGGTTGTTTCACTCAAAATTTTCAAAGAACATCACCGGATTTTTGCATATAATGGAATGATATGCTCCTAATGACATCCCATAATTTTGGTGGAAGCTAGAAACAAATATTTTTAAGGGTTGTAGTGCAAAATTGCCCTCTGGACCAGAGAAGAAAAACATGTGTAGCACTCAAATATGCAATGAATTAAATATATTATTGCACAAAAGTGATTTAGAGACATCACATGACATCTCCAAATTTTGGTTAAATTTTTAGATAAATCTATCAACTGGTTTTAGTTCAAAAAGAGCTCCAAAACTTAAAGAAAGTCATTTTAAGGAATAAAGCTCAGAGTAAAATAATTTAATAAATAAATCTCCTGATTGAAAGATGTTTTTAAATGAGAGGGAAAATAAGTCCAATATGTTTTGGAAGGATCCACTTGGGAAAAACTCCTTAATATTAAAAGAAAAGTTTTGAAATCAACAGGGATATTCTTGCAGGCAAAAATTTTAAACTCTTGGCAAAATTTTAATAACTAAAACCTGGTTAAATTTTTGGGGTGTTACAATACTACCCCCCTTAAGAAAAAATCTCGTCCTCGAGATTTGCTAAAAGCCGTTGTGAAAAACAAATACTCCATATGTGTACGAGCGGTTGTGAGTCTGCTGCCGGGGTGCTGCGTGAATAAAAATAATCCATGTAGTGTGGGATAAATGATGCAGCAATTCAGTAAAAAGAAAACTCATCCTAGGATTTTTCGCGGTTACACAAGTTAATCACGAAGAAAATTACTCATACCAGTAGAAACTAAATACTCGACTCGTCGCACAAATTTGGGGTACCATGCATGAGATACGACGCAATAATAAGTGCTGAAATAACAAATACAGTAGTGACGTCTAAAATGAAAACGGTAACTGGGTGTGGTCCTGATAAAATGTCTCTGGTAAAGGGATACACTCCTCTTCTATCGGAGGAAGTGGATTGACCAGTCGATGTATGCGTCTCTCCGGGTCGGGCCTTAGTGATCTACCGATTGCAATTTGAGGATTTAAATCAGCGAGACTCTGGAGATAATCCATTACTCGCTGGTAAAAATGCTCTTGAGCGATGATGTACTGGATAAGGTTGGCTAGTACTGGGTCCTTCTCAATCCGTCCACTGGGAAAAGATGAAATTCTCCGGGTGCTGCACGGCTCGGAAAGTAATAATATCCTCATTCGCGAGCATAGGGTACTGCGGATCAAAGGCGAGCAATCGCTTCTTTCGCAGCAGCTTCTATGGCCAGGTGTGGGGTTGGCATAGATTTCCCCATGAAGGAAACTTCTGTTGGATCTTGGTTGGGGTCTATGGGAGGAATGTGTACTGCTGCCCAATATTCCGAGGTGGAAGGGGTGATTCTAGATTTGAACAGCTCGTACTGGGGTGGTTGGGTAGAACCCATGGTACTGCGGGTAAAGTCCCACAATATTTTGACAAAGCTACCTGGGTTTGCATCTGGGGTTCTCAGATGAATACTGGGGCTCGGCATGACAAGAAATGGTTGTGAGAGTGGTGCACGAGGTGAGGGTTGCTGGGTAAGGTCACAAGGTGGCCTTCTTATATAGCATCTGGGCTGGTTTATTTACCGTGGTGAAATGTAATAAATTTGCCAGCTTAGCTCCAAAGGTCGGGTCAGTGTCAGAGATACACATATCTCATAAAGAGACGTGTTACTGTGGTTGTCGTCGGGTTGGTTTTGGTAGTTGTGCCCGGAAAATGTGCAACTATGCACTGACAAAGAAAATTCGCAAGGCTACCATTAAAATAGAGGCACAACGATAGGCTGCGTTTATATACACGATCGCACGATTACAAAGCGAGGATACACTGAGACTCGGTACTACTCGTACGGCTTAGTCTACGTCGTTTATGTCTAAACGGGCGTGCCTGGTGGATGTCGAGGCTTCTCCACGTGTCTCACTGCTGGGATTAGTCAGAGATGGCAGAGGAACGACAGGGTCGGGGTAGCGATGATGACCATCGCGGGGATTGTTAGCCACAATCCCGTTGGAGTGTGTTCCCAAAAGGCGACGAAGCACTTCTGGGGTCATCAAAGCATCTCGGTTGGCGGCTGGAGATGAACTCAGTGTTTCGATCGGGTGTCTGAACAGCACGACTGGGTTGTCGGCGTCGGGCTCGTCTTCTCTTCTAGCTGGGGTTCGACGAACCAGCTCTCCTCGAGCTGCGATCAGATCAATGGTGATCTGGTCGAATAGTGCCTCTAGTGCACTTACATAGCGCACTAGGTGCAACAATGCGGGATCCGTCTCGTGATCTCTGTTGGCAACTTGGGGTGGTCTCCCATACCCTTCGCGTCTGGGGTAGTAGTGGAACGAGCCACAGTTAACTCTGGGCGACAAGTGCCTGAGATGAACTATAGCCTCTCGAGCAGCTAGTTGTATGGCTTGTGGCTCAAAGGAAGTTGTTCTTCCGGTGAACGTGTAGGGGCGCTCGGGTGCTAGACCCCTACCATAGATGTGCACAATGGCCCAGAATTGACGGTCCTCACCGCTCATGGGTCCTTGGTACACAACATATTCAGGGGGCTCTTCTAACGCATAGGCACGACGGGTGAGGTTTGGGAGGATGGTCACAAAACCTCCAAGGTTGGTTGCGGTGGTCTCATTGTGCACGACGGGGCCGGGCATTGTGGCTGGTTTGGGTTGAGGCTGTGCTGTGCTGGGTTGGGGCTAGCGTGCCCTTTTTATAGAAAAAGGGAACAGAGCCTTCCTTCGCACGCTTGCGAATGAGACATCTTGGGTGCTGGTTACTGGTGCGTGATCGACGGGCTAGGTTGATAGGTTGGGCACCGACTGCCAAAAGTGTCGGGGTCACTGTGTGGCTATCTTGCACGAGAAGCTTGGTTGGGGTTTGGTTAAGGTCTAGTGGGTTGGTTTGCCTAAGTTTTTCGACCTGGCTAAGATAGGATTAGCCAATGGTCAGCCTGGCTCTGATACCAAGTCTGTCACGACCGGTTTTCGGGTATCAATTTCGAGAAAAAGGCGTCGTGCTCATCAGCCCCAGGATTCTTGTTAGTGATGAGGCTCCAACAATCTGAAATTCCAAGCAAAATACAAAATATGTAGCACAAGACCATTACGGCTGTGAGTACAACAAATGGTTTCTAGTGGTTGATGGCGGAAGCGGGTTGTGAAACATCAGTGTCTATGGGACTCCATTTCCCACAGGAATAGCTGACCAGGTTAACTCCTATCTTCGCGAGGCTGCTATCTCCGTTGCTTAGGTTCTGAGGCTGTCATCGCGTCGCTCCTCTCCGTGCAAGAAAAATCTGGCCAAGACAATAGCCAGGGACAAGCCAGTGAGTACTTTGAATGTACTCGCAAACATTATGAACACAGGTATAATATAACAATGATGTGCTGAAAATATTTTATGCTCATGACATCAGTCACAAAAGATAAATAAAACTCTGATGCGTGCAAGCAAGTTATTTATAAAAATGCAATAACATAGTAGTATTAAAATTTATGAAATAAATAACAAGCAATGCCACACTCGGGCGTCTTAGCGACACCACATAATGGGTTTTTAAAAGAAATGCCACAGTCGGGCGTCTGAGCGACACCACATAAAGGGCTTTAAAAGAAATGCCACAGTCGGCGTCGGCGACACCACATAAAGGGCTTTAAAAGAAATGCCACGATCGAGGCGTCTGGCGACACCACATAAAGGGCTTTAAAATAAATGCCACGATCGAGGCGTCTTAGCGACACCACATAAAGGGCTTTAAAAGAAATGCCACGATCGAGGCGTCGGCGACACCACATAAAGGGCTTTAAAATAAACAATCATAGTGAATATCCCGGAGGTAGAACCATCCCAGAGATACTCGATAATAACAATAATATCACGGGTTAGTCAACAATAATAATAATCATAATTTTCACAAGTCACAAGTAGTAATTCTATTTCTGGTTTAACAGTTTCACCTCCGAAGACCGACACTAAGACCAACACTTGACACATCCCAGACTGTAGTCCTTAACCATGGACACGGCTATTCGAATAGGTTTAATCTCTGCAGAGGGCGTACTCTTTACCCACGAGTAACGGGTTTCTTTAGTCCATCGGGACTAATTCCGTCTACGGTCTTTTTGTTGAAAACACACCTAACTTGCACACACCAGCTTAACTCACACGTGTCTGGAATCAGCCACGACACCTGTCAAGCAAACTCTAAGTGGGGAGGCTACAACCTCGCGTAGCATGGGATCAAATTTATATCGCGCGCTCTAAGGGGTGGCCTCCCCTCTCGGTCCCAACCGGAAACACCCATGCCCCCGGACCAGGTGGCCTGCCTACCAGCTACAACCGGTATCTTCCACCATGGCCTCTCTGTACGGTGTGTGCTAGAAAGAGGTTGACAACTTACTGAACCGTACTCTACTTGCTGTAGAGGCAGTGGTAATCTGAAACAAGTATGGGGTTCTTGGAACAAGACTCGATCTCTGATCGACTCGGGAGGTTTAAGTATTCCCTGCATGATTAGCATAACGAATATATTTCAACCAACAGAGTCACCGCTCATATCACCTTGCCATGCCATACCAGACATAACCGTCCCGACGGACACCGGCAACAAACTCATGCCTACCCAAGGCAGAGGTTTTCCGGGGTTCCTGCCGGTATGCATGCAAGGCACATGAGGATGATTATCATCACAAGTGTCTTCATTTCCAACAGCATGGAAATCAATAACATGCACCCATGCATATGATCATATCACATGAAATAACAAGTCCTTCGAAATGCGGTGGTGTTATAAATGTATCAACGATCACACCAAAAATATTATGCCGGGATTCAGAATGCTTGCCTTCAGGTCACGGGAAGGCAGGGTTCATTTCAAACTCTTGAAATATTTCTCCTCTCTTCAAAATTCGTATTTTAGCAATATAAAAGAATTAACACACAAAATAAAAACAGCACAAAAAGTTGTTCTGAAATTTTTTCAAATAAATCGTAAAATAAACTAGGTGAAATTTGAGAGAGGTAGGAAAAGGAATTAGTTCATTTGGAGTTATATTTAAAAAGATATAGTCAGTCAAAGTTCTGGTCAAAATCTGATTTTAAAAATGAAACAAAAGAAAACGTTTCAGCCACGAATACGCTTTCTAAGTAGGGGTTACGTACTTGGGGTTTTATGCTTTCACTTAACACGCGTGGCGGCGGAGTGGGTCACTGACAGTGGGTCCACGGGGCCCACTAGTCAGGTTTGACTAGTCTTTCTCCCTCTCCTTCCTTTGTCCCGAGCGGAGGCGGAGCTCCGGCGATCGTCGCCGGCGACTGGAGGCTCCTTGCGGGGCCCTGAGGGCGGGGATGGATCCGCCACTCCAGGGCGGTCATCCCGGTGGTCGTCAGGTAGGTGGGGGCGGAGGGAGCTGCCGGCGGCGAGCTTCGCGGCGGAGGAGGCTTCGGTGGCGAAGTGACTTTGTGGCGATGGCTCGATGAAAATCAAGTAGGGAAAAAGGCTCACGGGGATGTGGAAGCTCTTGGTGAAGAGAACGGGGAGGAAGCCTGGTGGCACGGAATGGGCGGAGACGATGGCGGCGGGAGTGGCCGGAGATGAAGAAGACGACCTCCTCAGGTCGATTGGCTGCCATGGGGAAACTAGGGAGGTGGACTGAGGTTGCATGCGTGCTCGGATGAGTTCGGGGTCCCTCTTTATAGTGCAACGAGGTTGGTTCCGCGGCGGTGGATGAGGACGCCGGCGAAACGCCGTTCTGTAGCTGCAGGGGAACGTGGCGGTGACGAGAGCTAGGAGACACCCTTGTGGATGAGCTCGGGCTGTGCCAGGGCCAGGTGGCGAGCCGAGGTGGCTTGGGCGGCGCCGAACGGAGCAGAGGCTGTCGGCCGACGCCGGCGTGCCGCCAAAAGTGCCTCGACGGTGGCGCTGCAGGCGGCTTTGGGCGATTCTTGCGAGTGGATGAGGTCGGGGCGGCTCTGGGGCGGCGGGGTAGGTGGCGCGAAGCGGCACGACGCGCGCTTTCGGGCGCATGTGCGTTAACGCACGCTCTGGCACGCCGAGCACGCCCACCAGTGCTCGGCGAAATGCCATGGCACTCAGGCGCTTGGTTGGGCTGGGAGTTAGCGAGGTGGGGTTATAATCTAAGGCAAAACTATTTGACATGCTGGTTTGGCCAGGGGATCAAGTCCACAGTGCAAACAAGGACTCATGTCAAAACTGATCATGCCCGAAAGGTGTTTGACAAAATGCCAAGGGCACTTAGGCATTTCTTGGAGTGGCCAAAATATCCAGATCAGTGTCTCTGTGGATGAAAGAGAGGGTGGTGAAGTTATTTGGACAAAAGGGGAAACTTGCTAGTGCAAGTTTTGCAAAACTACATTCCTGGACAGGAAGTAATTGGCATCATTTCATGAATCAAAAATGATCAAATGAGTGTATGCTCCTGGACTTAGGAGTTTAACATGGAGGACTACAAGTAGGAGAAAGAATCTAGGGCCAAGGAGTAAGAAATAATATGGATGCTGTACAAACCATCATGTTGGACCAGAATGAAGATGAGGTTGTTTCACTCAAAACTTTCAAAGAACATCACTGGATTTTTGCATATAATGGAATGATATGCTCCTAATGACATCCCATGATTTTGGTGGAAGCTAGAAACAAATATTTTTAAGGGTTGTAGTGCAAAATTGCTCTCTGGACCAGAGAAGAAAAACATGTGTAGCACTCAAATATGCAATGAATTAAATATATTATTGCACAAAAGTGATTTAGAGACATCACATGACATCTCCAAATTTTTGTTAGATTTTTAGATAAATCTATCAACTGGTTGTAGTTCAAAAAGAGCTCCAAAACTTATAGAAAGTCATTTAAAGGAATAAAGCTCAGAGTGAAATAATTTAATAAATAAATCTCCTGATTGAAAGATGTTTTTAAATGAGAGGGAAAATAAGTCCAATATGTTTTGGAAGGATCCACTTGGGAAAAACTCCTTAATATTAAAAGAAAAGTTTTGAAATCAACAGGGATATTCTTGCAGGCAAAAATTTTAAACTCTTGGCAAAATTTTAATAACTAAAACCTGGTTAAATTTTTGGGGTGTTACAAATTGCTAGCATGATTCGGACGGACTTCAGCTTCTCTACGGGAGAGAATGTTTCATCGTAGTCAATCCCTTGAACTTGTCGATAACCCTTAGCGACAAGTCGAGCTTTATATATGGTAACATTACCATCTGCGTCCGTCTTATTCTTAAAGATCCATTTGTTTTCTATTGCTCGCCGATCATCGGGCAAGTCTGTCAAAGTCCACACTTTGTTTTCATACATGGATCCTATCTCGGATTGCATGGCTTCAAGCCATTTGTTGGAATCTGGGCCCACCATCGCTTCTTCATAGTTCGAAGGTTCACCGTTGTCTAACAACATGATTTCTAAGACAGGGTTGCCGTACCACTCTGGTGCGGAACGTGTCCTTGTGGACCTTCGAAGTTTAGTAAGAGCTTGATCCGAAGTATCTTGATCATCATCATTAACCTCCTCTCTTGTCGGTGTAGGCACCATAGGAACATCTTCGTGAGCTGCGCTACTTACCGGTTCAAGAGGTAGTACTTCATCAAGTTCCAGTTTCCTCCCACTTAATTCTTTCGAGAGAAACTCTTTCTCCAGAAAGGACCCGTTCTTGGCAACAAAGATCTTGCCCTCGGATCTTAAGTAGAAAGTATACCCAATGGTTTCCTTAGGGTATCCTATGAAGATGCATTTTTCCGACTTGGGTTCGAGCTTCTCAGGTTGAAGTTTCTTGACATAAGCATCGCATCCCCAAACTTTTAGAAACGACAGCTTAGGTTTCTTCCCAAACCATAATTCATACTGTGTCGTCTCAACGGATTTAGACGGTGCCGTATTTAAAATGAATGTAGCTATCTCTAAAGCCTATCCCCAAAATGATAGCGGTAAATCGGTAAGTGACATCATAGATCGCACCATATCCAATAGAGTACGATTACGACGTTCGGACACACCATTTCGCTGAGGTGTTCCAGGCGGCGTGAGTTGTGAAATGATTCCACATTTCGTTAAGTGCGTACCAAATTCATGACTTAAATATTCACCCCCATGATCTGATCGTAAGAACTTTATCTTTTGGTCACGTTGATTCTCTACCTCATTCTGAAATTCCTTGAACTTTTCAAAGGTCTCAGACTTGTGTTTCATCAAGTAGACATACCCATATCTACTCAAGTCATCAGTGAGAGTGAGAACATAATGATATCCTCCGCGAGCCTCAAAGATCATTGGACCGCACACATCAGTATGTATGATTTCCAATAAGTTGGTTGCTCGCTCCATTGTTCCGGAGAACGGAGTCTTGGTCATCTTGCCCATGAGGCATGGCCCGCATGTGTCAAACGATTCATAATCTAAAGACTCTAAAAGTCCATCAGCATGGAGCTTCTTCATGCGCTTGACACCAATGTGACCAAGGCGGCAGTGCCACAAGTATGTGGGACTATCGTTATCAACTTTACATCTTTTAGTATTCACACTAAGCATATGTGTAACATTACACTCGAGATTCACTAAGAATAAACCATTCACCAGCGGGGCATGACCATAAAACATATCACTCATATAAATAGAACAACCATTATTATCGGATTTAAATGAGTAGCCATCTCGAATTAAACGAGATCCTGATACAATGTTCATGCTCAAAGCTGGTACTAAATAACAATTATTGAGGTTCAAAACTAATCCCGTAGGTAAATGTAGAGGTAGCGTGCCGACGGCGATCACATCGACCTTGGAACCATTCCCGACGTGCATCGTCACCTCGTCCTTCGCCAGTCTCCACTTATTCCGCAGCTCCTGCTTTGAGTTACAAATATGAGCAACCGCACCGGTATCAAATACCCAGGAGCTACTACGAGCACTGGTAAGGTACACATCAATTACATGTATATCACATATACCTTTGGTTTTGCCGGCCTTCTTGTCCGCTAAGTACTTGGGAAAGTTCCGCTTCCAGTGTCCGCTTCCCTTGCAATAAAAGCACTCAGTCTCAGGCTTGGGTCCATTGCTTGACTTCTTCCTGGCAACTGGCTTACCAGGTGCGGCAACTTCCTTGCCGTCCTTCTTGAAGTTCTTCTTACCCTTGCCCTTCTTGAACTTAGTGCTTTTATTCACCATGAACACTTGATGTTCCTTTTTGATCTCCACCTCCGCTGATTTCAGCATTGAATATACCTCAGGAATGGTCTTTTCCATCCCCTGCATATTGAAGTTCATCACAAAGCTCTTGTAGCTTGGTGGGAGCGACTGGAGGATTTTGTCGACCACTGCGTCATCCGGGAGATTAACTCCCAGTTGAGATAAGCGATTGTGCAACCCAGACATTTTGAGTATGTGCTCGCTGACAGAACCATTCTCCTCCATCTTACAACTATAGAACTTGTCGGAGACTTCATATCTCTCGACCCGGGCATGAGCTTGGAAAACCATTTTCAGCTCTTGGAACATCCCATATGCTCCGTGCTTCTCAAAACGCTTTTGGAGCCCTGGTTCTAAGTTGTAAAGCATGCCGCACTAAACCAGGGAGTAATCATCACTACGCGACTGCCAGGCGTTCATAACGTCTTGAGTTGCTGGGAAAACGGGTGCTTCACCTAGCGGTGCATCTAGGACATATGCTTTCTTGGCAGCTATGAGGATGATCCTCAAGTTCTGTACCCAGTCTGTATAGTTGATGCCATCGTCTTTCAATTTGGTTTTCTCTAGGAACGCGTTGAAGTTGAGGGCAACATTAGCGTGGGCCATTTGATCTACAAGACATATTCAAAGATTTTAGACTAAGTTCATGATAATTAAGTTCATCTAATCAAATAATGAACTCCCACTCAGATAGATATCCCTCTAGTCATCTAAGTGATCCATGATCCGAGTCAACTAAGCCGTGTCCGATCATCACGTGAGACGGACTAGTTATCATCGGTGAACATCTTCCTGTTGATCGTATCTTCTATATGACTCATGTTCGACCTTTCAGTCTTCCGTGTTCCGAGGCCATGTCTGCACATGCTAGGCTCGTCAAGTCAACCTAAGTGTATTGCGTGTGTAAATCTGGCTTACACCCATTGTATTCGAATGTTAGGATCTATCACACCCGATCATCACGTGGTGCTTCGAAACAACAAACCTTTGCAACAGTGCACAGTTAGGGGGAACACTTTTCTTGAAATTATTATGAGGGATCATCTTATTTACTACCGTAGTTCTAAGTAAACAAGATGAAAAACATGATAAACATCACATGCAATCAAATAGTGACATGATATGGCCAATATCATATTGCTCCTTTGATCTCCATCTTCGAGGCGCCATGATCATCTTCGTCACCGGCATGACACCATGATCTCCATCATCATGATCACCATCATCGTGTCTTCATGAAGTTGTCACGCCAACGACTACTTCTACTTCTATGGCTAACGCGTTTAGCAATAAAGTAAAGTAATTTACATGTCGTTCTTCAATGACACGTAGGTCATAAAAAAAATAAAGACAACTCCTATGGCTCCTGCCGGTTGTCATACTCATCGACATGCAAGTCGTGATTCCTATTACAAGAACATGATCATCTCATACATCACATATATCATTCATCACATCCTTTGGCCATATCACATCACAAAACACTTGCTGCAAAAACAAGTTAGACGTCCTCTAATTGTTGTTGCAAGTTTTTACATGGCTTCTATAGGTGATCTAGCAAGAACGTTTTCTTACCTACGTTAAAGCCATAACGTGATTTGCCAACTTCTATTTACCCTTCATAAGGACCCTTTTCATCGAATCTGCTCCAACTAAAGTTGGAGAGACAGACACCCGCTAGCCACCTTATGCAACTAGTGCATGTTAGTCGATGGAACCTATCTCACGTAAGCGTACGTGTAAGGTCGGTCCGGGCCGCTTCATCCCACAATACCGCTGAAGCAAAATAAGACTAGTAGTGGCAAGAAAGTTGACAACATCTACGCCCACAACAAATTGTGTTCTACTCGTGCAAAGAGAACTACGCATAGACCTGGCTCATGATGCCACTGTTGGAGAACGTTGCATAAAATTAGAAAAATCCTACGTTCACCAAGATCAATCTAGGAGTTCATCCAGCAACGAGAGAGAGGAGTGCATCTACATACCCTTGTAGATCGCGAGCGGAAGCGTTCAAGAGAACGGGGTTGAGGGAGTCGCACTCGTCGTGATCCAAATCACCGGAGATCCTAGCGCCGAACGGACGGCACCTACGCGTTCAACACACGTACGGTCAGCGTGACGTCTCCTCCTTCTTGATCCAGCAAGGGGGATGGAGAGGTTGATGATGATCCAGCAGCACGACGGCGTGGTGGTGGATGCAGCAAGGATCCCGGCAGGGCTTCGCCAAGCGTCTACGGGGGGAGAGGTGTAGCAAGGGGGAAGGGAGGCGCCAAGTGCAAGGGTGCAGCTGCCCTCCCTCCCCCCTCCTTATATAGGGTCCCTGGGCGCCCGGCCCAGAGATGGGATCTCCAAGGGGCGGCGGCGAGGCTTGCCCCAAGGCAGTGGGCGCCCCCCCTAGGGTTTCCAACCCTAGGCGCAGGAGGGGCCCAACGGGGGGCGCACCAGCCCACCAGGGGCTGGTCCCTCCCCACTTCAGCCCACGGGGCCCTCCGGGATAGGTGGCCCCACCCAGTGGACCCCCGGGACCCTTCCGGTGGTCCCGGTACAATACCGGTGACCCCCGAAACTTTCCCGATGGCCGAAACTGCACTTCCTATATATAATTCTTCACCTCCGGACCATTCCGGAACTCCTCGTGACGTCCAGGATCTCATCCGGGACTCCGAAAAACTTTCAGATTACTGCATATTCATATCTCTACAACCCTAGCGTCACCGAACCTTAAGTGTGTAGACCCTATGGTTTCGGAAGACATGCAGACATGACCGAGATGCCTCTCCGGTCAATAACCAACAGCGGGATCTGGATACCCATGTTGGCTCCCACATGCTCCTCGATGATCTCATTGGATGAACCACGATGTCGAGGATTCAATCAATCCAGTATACAATTACCTTTGTCAATTGGTACGTTACTTGCCCGAGACTCGATCGTCGGTATCCCAATACCTTGTTCAGTCTCGTTACCGGCAAGTAACTTTACTTGTACCGTAATGCATGATCCCGTGACCAGACACTTGGTCACATTGAGCTCATTATGATGATGCATTACCGAGTGGGCCTAGAGATACCTCTCCGTCTTACGGAGTGACAAATCCCAGTCTCGATTCGTGCCAACCCAACAGACACTTTTGGAGATACCCGTAGTGCACCTTTATAGCCACCTAGTTACGTTGTGACGTTTGGCACACCCAAAGCACTCGTACGTATCCGGGAGTTGCACAATCTCATGGTCTAAGGAAATGATACTTGACATTTGAAAAAGCTCTAGCGAAACGAACTACACGATCTTTGTGCTATGCTTTGGATTGGGTCTTGTCCATCACGTCATTCTCCTAATGATGTGATCCCGTTATCAATGACATCCAATGTCCATAGTCAGGAAACCATGACTATCTGTTGATCAACGAGCTAGTCAACTAGAGGATTACTAGGGACTTGTTGTGGTCTATGTATTCACACACATATTACGATTTCCGGATAATATGATTATAGCATGAACAATAGAGTATTATCATGAATAAAGAAATATAATAATAACCATTTTATTATTGCCTCTAGGGCATATTTCCAACACCCTTTCCCAAAGGCTTCACGCTATTCATGCGGCACCCCCAAGTACAACGAGACTTCCCAACTGTAGGACTGGCTCACCAACTACACCACGGTCATAGGCATTGCAGGTGGCAACAAGCGCGTGGTTGTGCGCTACGTGCCCCTCATGTTGCAAGGCTCTGCCTGGACATGGCTAAACAGCCTGCCAGCTGATACATCTCCAACATATATAATTTTTGATTGTTCCATGCTATTATAGTAGCAATCTTGGATGTTTTATATGCAATTATATATTATTTTTAAGATTAACCTATTAACTTAGTGCCAAGTGCAAGTTGTTGTTTTTTGCCTGTTTTTGGTTTTCCGGGAAATAGTACCAAACGAAGTCCAAATGCTAGAAAACTTTTTTAACGATTCTTTTCTGGACATAAGAGACATTAAAAGCTTTGGGAGGAAACCAGAAGGCGAAGGAGATGGCCACGAGCCACCAGGGGCGCCCAGAAGGGGTAGGCGCGCCCTGGTACCTCGTGGGTCCCTCGTTCCTCTGTTTGACCTAATTCCGCCTCTATAAATTTTCTAAAATGGGTAAACCAACAGAGAGCCACCTAAATCACATTTTCTGCCGCCACAAGCTTCTGTTCTTGCTAGATCCTATCTGGACGCCTTTTACGACACTCTGCCGGAGAGCGAATTGATCACGGAGGGCTTCTACATCAACCTTGACTAGTGGAAAAACGGCTAGCCACAACTATCGTTGGTGGCGCGCCATTTTCCATCAACGCCGGCACTATTTTTTTCAAATAGTGCTGATGTAGACCAAATTAGCACGTCAGCTTTACATTCTTAGTGATGGCGTTGCTTTTTTTAGAAATGCCACAAATATGTTGGCCCATATGCACGAATGCAGTGGTGATGTTGGTTTTGTTTGCACGCCATAGTTAATTTGTTAGTGCTGGCGTTCGTCTTCAAAGCATACTAGAAACATTTTTTCATTTGATCAAGTGCTTTAAGTATTTAATTCTTATACTAGTCACAACATAACAAAAAATTTATATTATGCTTTTTGTCATCATTATTTTTACAGTTTTTATCATTTTAGGAATTTTATTTCTTTACCACCAATTCTAATTTTGAGTCTTTCATTTTGTTAAGTCTTTTAGTAATTTTGAGTATTTTATTTTGTTAAGTCTGTAATATTGTAAACAGAAATATTGACATTTTTTAAAATATGCACTTTGAGACTTCAATTTTAGTTTATTTACTTTTTAGTTTGATACTTGAAATGTATACTTTGAGACTTCATCTTTATATTATATTGTAGTTTTTTAATTTATATTATTTTAAATGGAATTTTACATTTACATTATTTTAAATTTATATTATATTCAATGGAAATATTAATGATTTTAAATTTACATTATTTTAAATGGAAATACTAATGATTTTAAATTTACATTGTTTTAAATGGAAATACTTCTGATTTTAAATTTACATTGTTTTAAATGGAAATACTTCTGATTTTAAATTTACATTATTTTAAATGGAAATATTGATGATTTTAAATTTACATTATTCTAAGTGAAAATACTGGTGATTTTAAATTTATATTATTTTAAATGGCGTACTGTGCCAAGCCCAAACATTGGGGGTCAAAACAAGGGGGCAACGGCCCCTTACCCGATTCCCTCTCTCTGTGCCCTTTCCTTGTTCCCCTTTACTTTTCCCTCCATCGGTGCTCCTCGTCGCCACTCTGATTCCGGACGGTTCTAGTGTACAGGTAATCTCCCCTCTATCCCCCCTCTCTCTCTCTCCCTCTTTCGCCGCTCGTTGCCCTCCAATTTGATTGGAGTACATTTTATTTTGTAGGTAGGGTTTCGTCGATGGCGGCGGCGGAATCGACTGCCTGCTAGGGTTCATTGCCTCCAACTTCATTCCCTCAGTGAGTTCATCCCCTGCACTTTTTTATTTGCATCACAAGGGTACATGACTAGGCAATGGCAGACATACAAAAAATTGGATTGAACCAATGTGATGCAACTAGACAGTGGCGGAGATACAAAATATTGGATTGAACCAATGTGATGCAACTAGGCAGTGGCAGAGATACAAAGATTGACCCATGGGATATCCTCATGGTTGTAGAATTTGTGTAAGTTTTTGATCAGCAAGGCAATATTCTAGACTCTGTGATTTAGAACACCAAGTCCTCCTTGCTTTTTTGGTCTATAAATCATTTTCCGACTTGCATGGCAGTTTCCTTTCTTGTTTATGTCATTACCACACCAAAGGAAATTTCTGTTGGCTTTATTTTTTATGTCATTTTCCAACCTGCAAGGCAGTTTCCATCCTTGAAGGTGCACATAGCAAAGATGGGCATGCATGGATGCAACCACTGAGTTAACATAAATCAATCTACGAGAATAATTCATGAAACTTGCCACTCCAGATAATATTTTATCAATTCTTGTTATGATTGGCATTAGATCACTTGCTATACTTTGACATGTGTGTTTGGTTCTTGTCACAACTAAGGAATTTTTTTTAGCACTAAGGCCCACATGTCATAGATACAAAAAGTATGGCAAGATTCCCTAAGTAAGGCAAGTGTGGCAAACATAGAAACAAACATCCCCTCCAATTTTTTTTCTATTAGCACTATGGCCCACATGCTATCTAGTTTGCAAGGCCATTGTGATGCTATCTATATTTTTGTATAACCTATACTTGTTATTATTTTGAAGTTCCAACCATGACTATCTGGAACAGCCGCTACCAGTCCTCGTGCAACTTCGCGGTTTATGAAGTAGACAAATGCGAAACAAGCACCAACCAAGTAAGATTACAAAAACATCCATGAGCATTGCAAACACATGCATATATACATATATCATCTAGCCATTCATTATTGATGATTTCAAATATTTGACTTGCTAGGCGTATTTACGAGAACCATCTCCAGAACCGGTCCAGCAGCAGCTACCGGTACGTGACGTGGACATGCTCAGCCTTGAGCTTGTCGCCTCAAAGGAGAGTACAATGAAGGCACTTAAGGATTTGAATGAATCCTTGAAGGGTGAGAAGGAAGAGATGATCGACGATAACTCTAATCTCTATGATAAGAAATTGAAGCTCATCGACCAGAAGGACAAACTCGTCACCGAGATCGAGTTTATGAAGAAGGAGATACGGCTCCTGAAGGCTGAGAGGGCGGAACTGAAGACCCGCAAAGTCCATTACAAAAAGGAGGGACAGAGCAACAGGAACAAGTTGCATGAGATGAAAATCATTCTTCATCGTCGAGACATGTAATGTGTGCATATATGTAGGTAGTTTAGCTAGCGAATAACTTTTACTTGCAGCTAGCTAGCGGATAACTTTTGCTTGTAGGTAGCAAGCTAGTTGATCACTACTTTTTTATGGATTTGAAGTTACCAATAGAAGTTTCAATGGTTGCACGTATACTAATAGCTGGGTATATTTTTTATTACTAAAAGTTACAAATTGCTGACATTGGCTCACAATAAACGCCATAGCTATCACAATATATTGCTGGTGTTAGCCAGGTGGCACGCCGTCAGTACTAAAATACTGTTGGCGTGTCTACCAATGAGACCACTAAATGTTTTCACTAGCGCCATATTGGTGGCGTTGGGTGTCTACTCCAGGAAGGCACTTTTTGCCACGCCATAGCTACGATTTTTTCCACTAGTGCTTGCCGCCCCTCCGACAATTTGTGAGTAGTTTACCACAGACCTACGGGTCCATAGCTAGTAGCTAGATGGCTTCTTCTCTCTCTTTGATCTTTAATACAATATTCTCCTCGATGTTCTTGGAGATCTACTCGATGTAATCCTTTTTGCGGTGTGTTTGTTGGGATCAGATAAATCGTGGGTTTATGATCAGATTATATATGAATGTTATTTGAGTCTTCTCTGAACTCTTTTATGCATGATTGTTATAGCTTTGTATTTCTCTCTAATCTATCTGTTTGATTTCGCCAACTAGATTGATTTATCTTGCAATGGGAGAGGTGCTTTGTGATGGGTTCGACCTTGTGGTGCTCAATCCCAGTGACAGAAAGGGACATGACACGTGTCTATATCGTTTCCATTAAGGATAAAACAATGGGGTTTATTCATATTGATTGGATTTACTTTGTCTACAACATGCCAGCTTGCTTAAGGCATTACTCGATTCTTTATGAACTTAATACTCTAGATGCATGTTGGATAGCGATCGATTTGTGGAGTAATAGTAGTAGATGTAGGTAGGTGTCGCCAAGGGATTGACAAGCCCTTGTTTGCTTTGGGTACAAGTATTTATTAATTGTATGTAGGTACTGCTAACAAGGTGTTCAGTGGATATCCTGCTGGATTGATAATCCTGGTTCTTAACTAGGGGAAATACTTATATCTACTGTACTGCATCATCCTCTCCTCTTCGGGGAAATTCCAACGTCGCTCACAAGTAGCAGGAGGAATTTCTGGCACTGTTGTCGGGGAGACATCATCAACATCTATCAAGTACCATCGCATAAACTTCCATCCCCTTGCATTTACTTTATTTTCCATTTACCTCTTGTTTTCATCTCCCCCAGTTCTAAAATGTTTTCACAAAAACACAAAAATATTTTCCGTTTCCCTTTTTGTTCGCTTGCTTTTATTGCCTTCATGTCAACACTCAAAAAAAGGAAACGAACAAGAAAAGTAAATACATATGGATCCTCATCCACTTGCTACCTTTTCAAAAAATTCTAATTATGTTGAACCAATTGCTAGTGAGTTGAGTGCACTTGATTATCTCTATGAAGTTTTGCTTGAATATCATGAATCTAGAAATTGTGATGAGGTGATAAACATAAAAATTTATAAAGTGATTCATTATAGCTCCTTCAATGGAAAGTATGATTGCAATGATGTTATTCTAAATTCTATTAATGTCAATTTGTTAATAATATGCCAAACTATGAGCTTTGGGATGGACATTTTGTTATATCCACTACTTATTGCAATGATCATGATTGGGGTGATAATGATTCTTATGATCTTGAAAATTTATTTAAGCCTCGTGATGAATATGTTTGGGATAATATTGAAAGGGCATTTGGAAGAGTGCCAACTTTAGCTAAAAATAATCTCACATATTTGGAGAATGTTCAATCTTATGAAAAAAATTTATGAAAGTGGGATTGGAGAGGCCAGGACTTCAGTTGATGTTAATCCCATTATCTTGGAAGATTATCAAACTTTTATGCATGTGGAACATAAAGAGAATAATTTTTATGATAGATATATTTTTGAATTTGAATATGATCCTACATGTAATTATTATGAGAGAGGAAAATATTGTTGTAGAAATATTCATGTTACTAAATTACCTCTCATTATGTTTAGATCGTCAACGTTTTATTCTTCTACCTTGCATATGCTAGATATTTATTGTCTTGATAATTTGTTTGCTTATAAAATGCCTATGCATAGGAAGTATGTTAGATTTAAATGTGTTATTCACATGCTATATGGTCCTCTCTTTGTGTTTCAATTATTATCTTTCATGTGACCATCAATAAATCTTAAGTCTATCTTAATGGCTATAAAGAAAGAGCTTGTTGGGAGACAACCCAATAAATATCTTTCCTCTTTTTGGTGTGCACACAATTATGCTACTTTTATGGTTGTGTTTTTGTGTTTAAATTAGTGTTTGTGCCAAGTATAGCCTTTGGGATGATTCGGATGATAGTTGCTTTGATTCCATGAGAAAACAAAAACTTTTGCACCCAGTAGCAGAATTGTTGAGATTCAATACAGAGTGATAAAATTCTGAATTTTTTACACATGAATTATATACAAATTTCCCATGTTTTCCTAATTTTTCAGATGTTTTTGAGTTACATAATTATCTTCATAGTTGGAATCATTACAAATTGTTCAATTTTTGACAGATACTGTTTTCATTGCATTGTTTGCTTGTTTTGATGAATCTATGGATTATATCGGGGGTATAAGCCATGGTGAAGTTATACTACAGTAGGTATTATGCAATTATAAAATATGAATGTGTTTACAACAGTTCCTAAAGTGGTGATTTGTTTGTTATACTAACGGATCTCACGAGTTGTCTGTTGAGTTTTGTGTGCTGAAGTTTTCAAGTTTTGAGTGAGATCGCGATGGATGAAGGAATAAGGAGTGGCCAGAGCCTAAGCTTGGGGATGCCCGAGGCACCCGAAGGTAATATTCAAGGACTCCCAAGCATCTAAGCTTGGGGGATGCCCCGGAAGGCATCCTACCAACTATAAGTAAATTACTTGGAGCTATATTTTTATTCATCATATGATAGAGTTCTGCTTGGAGCGTCTTGTATTATATGAGTCTTTGCTTTGTTTGCTTTTTAGTTTGCCACAATCTTCTTTGTCGGACATGCCTTCTTGAGAGGGACACACAATATTCATGATTTGTTACAATACTCTATGTGCTTCACTTATATCTTTGAGCTAGCCAGTTGCTCTAGTGCTTCACTTATATCTTTTAGAGCACGGCAGTGGTTATATTTGAAAGAAATAGTTGGACTCTCATGCTTCACTTATATTATTTTGAGACTTTATAATAATAATGGAAATATGCACAAGTTAAGAATTTGGTCCTAATATGATAGGTATTCAAGAGGGATTTAATAAAAACTTTCATGTAGATCACTGAATATGATAAGTTTGATTCCTTGCAATAGTTTTGCGGTATAAAGGTGTTAATATGTGGGTTGTGCTAGTGAGTGACTGTGGTTTAGTTGAATATTGGTGTTATGGTTTGTAATTCCCGAAGCATGCACGTATAGTCTCTCGTTATGCTATGAAGTTGGAGCATGATTTATTATTGATTGTCTTCCTTATGAGTGGCGGTCGGGGACAAGCGGTGGTCTTTTCCTACCAATATATCCCCCTAGGGGCATGTGTAGTAGTACTTTTCTTCAAGGGCCAATAAACTTCTGCAATAAGTTGAAGGAAATATGCCCTAGAGGCAATAATAAAGTTGTTATTTATATTTCCTTATATCATGATAAATGTTTATTATTCATGCTAGAATTTTATTAACCGGAAACTTAGTACATGTGTGAATACATAGACAAAACAAAGTGTCCCTAGTATGCCTCTACTTGACTAGCTCATTAATCATGGTTATGTTTCCTGACCATAGACATGTGTTGTCCTTTGATGAACGGGATCACATCATTAGAGAACCATGTGATGGACAAGACCCATTCATTAGCTTAGCATAATGATCGTTTAAGTTTTTATTGCTACTGCTCTCTTCATGACATAAACATGTTCCTCTAACCATGAGATTATGCAACTCCCGAATACAAGAGGAATACCTTGTGTGCTATCAAACATCATAATGTAATTGGGTGATTATAAAGATGCTCTACAGGTGTCTCTGAAGGTGTTTGCTGGGTTGGCATAGATTGAGAGTAGGATTTGTCACTCCGTGTATCGGAGAGGTATATTTGGGCCCTCTCGGTAATGCTCATCACTATAAGCCTTGCAAGCTATGTGACTAATGAGTTAGTTGCAGGATGAAGCATTACGGAATGAGTAAAGAGACTTACCGGTAACAAGATTGAACTAGGTATGATGATACCGACGATCAAATCTCGGGCAAGTAACATACCGTTGACAAAGGGAACAACGTATGTTGTTACGCGGTGGTTTGACCGATAAAGATCTTCGTAGAATATGTCGGAGCCAATCTGAGAATCTAGGTTCCGCTATTGGTTATTGTTCGGAGATGTGTCGCGATCATGTCTACATAGTTCTCGAACCCGTAGGGTCCGCACGCTTAATGTTCGATGACGATTTGTATTATGAGTTAAGTGTTTTTGATGACCAAAGTTTGCTCAGAGAAGAGGAGGCAGCGGCCAGGAGGTGGCACGCCCCCCCCCCCCAAGCCCAGTCCTAATTGGACAAGGGGTGGGGGCGTGGCCCCCTCTTTCCTTCTCCCTCTCCACCTTTCCCCTTCTCCCCTCTCTGGAAAAAGGAAAGGGGAATCCTACTAGGACTAGGGAGTCCTAGTAGGACTCCCCACACTTGGCGCGGCCCTAGGTCGGACGCCTCCTCCACTCCTCCTTTATATACGTGGACAGGGGCACCCCAAAGACATATATATTGTTCTCTTTGTCGTGTGTGGTGCGCCCCTCCATAGTTTACTCCTCCGGTCATAGCTTCGTAGTTCTTAGGCGAAGTCGTGTGCGGATCACATCATCAACACCATCACCACGCCGTCGTGCTGACGGAACTCTCCCTCAACCCTCTACTGGATCAAGAGTTTGAGGGACGTCATCGAGCTGAAGGTGTGCTGAACACGAAGGTGACGTACGTTCGGTACTTGGATCGGTTGGATCATGAAGATGTTTGAGGGAGTCCTGGATTAAGGGGTCCTTCGACAGCCGGACTATATGCATATGCCAGACTGTTGGACTATGAAGATATGATACGTCTCCAACGTATCTATAATTTTTGATTGTTCCATGCTATTATATTACCCATTTCCGATGTTTATGGGCTTTACTTTACACTTTTATATCATTTTTGGGACTAACCTACTAACCGGAGGCCCAGCCCGAATTGCTGTTTTTTTTTGCCTATTTCAGTGTTTCGAAGAAAAGGAATATCAAACAGAGTCCAAACGGAATGAAACCTTCGGGAGCGATCTTTTTGGAACAAACGTGATCCAGTGGACTTGGAGTGGACGTCAAGCAATAGAGGTGGAAGCCACGAGGGTGCCCGGCACGCCCCCCCCCGCCCCCCACCCTCGTGGGCCCCTCGAGCGTCCACCGACCTACTTCTTCCTCCTATATATACACCCGTACCCTAAAACCATTAGAAGCGACCACAAAAACCTAATTCTACCGCTGCAACCTTCTCTATCCGCGAGATCCCATCTTGGATCCTTCGTCGGCGCTCCGTCGGAGGGGGAATCGACCATGGAGGGCCTCTACATCATCTCCAAGGTCCTTCCGATGAGTTGTGAGTAGTTTACGACAGACCTTCGGGTCCATATTTATTAGCTAGATGGCTTCTTCTCTCTCTTTGAATCTCAATACCAAGTTCTCCTCGACCTTCTTGGGGATCTATTCGATGTAACTCTTTTTGCGGTGTGTTTGTCGAGATGCGATGAATTGTGGGTTTATGATAAAGTTTATCTATGAGAAATATTTGAATCTCCTATGAATTCTTTTATGTGTGATTAAGTTATGTTTGCAAGTCTCTTCGAATTATCAGTTTGGTTTGGCCTACTAGATTGATCTTTCTTGCAATGGGAGAAGTGCTTAGCTCTGGGTTCAATCTTGTGGTGTCCTTTCCAAGTGACAGCAGGGGCAGCAAGGCACGTATTGTATTGTTGCCATCGAGGATAAAAAGATGGGGTTTATATCATATTGCATGAGTTTATCCCTCTACATCATGTCATCTTTCTTAATGCGTTAATCTGTTCTTCATGAACTTAATACTCTAGATGCAGGCAGGAGTCGGTCAACGTGTGGAGTAATAGTAGTAGATGCAGGCAGGAGGCAGTCTACTTGTCACGGACGTGATGCCTATATACATGATCATGCCTAGATAATCTCATAACTATTCGCTTTTCTATCAATTGCTCGACAGTAATTTGTTCACCCACCGTAATACTTATGCTACCTTGAGAGAAGCCACTAGTGAAACCTATGGCCCCGGGTCTATCTTTTATCATATAAGTTTTCCATCTACTTTTATTTGCATCTTTACTTTTCCAATCTATATCATAAAAATACCAAAAATATTTATCTTGTCATATTATCTCTATCAGATCTCACTTTCGTAAGTGGCCGTGAAGGGATTGACAACCACTTTATTGCGTTTGTTGCGAGGTTCTTGTTTGTTTGTGTAGGTGCGTGGGACTTTTGAGGAGCCTCCTACTGGATTGATAACTTGGTTCTCAAAAACTAAGGGAAATACTTACGCTAGTTTGCTGCATCACCCTTTCCTCTTCAAGGAAAACCAACACAAGCTCAAGACGTAGCAAGATACAAGATAGAAGACTTCGTCCCGTGTCCGGATAGGACTCTCCTTTGCATGGAAGGCAAGCTTGGTGGTTAAGATATGAAGATTCCTTTCTCTGTAACCAACTATGTGTAACCCTAGCCCCCTCCGGTGTCTATATAAACCAGAGGGTTTGATCCGTAGGACAAGAACAATCATAACCATAGGCTAGCTTCTAGGGTTTAGCCTCTCCGATCTCGCGGTAGATCAACTCTTGTAATACTCATATCATCAAGATCAATCAAGCAGGAAGTAGGGTATTACCTCCATCGAGAGGGCTCGAACCTGGGTAAACATTGTGTCCCCTGTCTCCTGTTACCATTAGCTTTAGACGCATAGTTCGGGACCCCCTACCCGAGATCCGCCGGTTTTGACACCGACACTGGTGCTCTCATTGAGAGTTCCACTATATCGTCACCATAAGGCTTGATGGCTCCTCCAATCGTCTGCAACAACGCAGTCTAGGGTGAAGTTTTTCTCCCCGAACAGATCTTCATATTCCGCGGCTTCGCACTGTGGGCCAACTCGCTTGGCCATCTGGAGCAGATCAACAGCTACGCCCCTGGCCATCAGGTCAGGTTTGGAAGCTTGAACTACACTGCCGACATCCGCGGAGACTTGATCTTCGACGGATTCGAGCCCATGACAGCCGCGCCCCGTCGCCATGATGAACATGACCTAAATCTGTCATCAGACTGTGCGCAGGAGATCGCACATGTAACCGCACTGGCCCTAGATCCAGAGCAGAGTACGCCATCTGAGAGCAGGAGGCTCAACCTCACCACGGAAGCCGCGGACTCAGCGGCGTTAGAGCCGAACGCAGACCTAGCCTCCAATGAGGCATGTGTCTTCAGAACCTCGAACTCGTCTCCGGTTACAGGCTCCGTACTGCGTGAATCCGCACCCATCGAATCTGACTGGGCGCCAATCTTAGAGTTCAGCTCCGCGGACTCACCCCTAGGCGACGTGTTGAACTCATTAAAGTCTCTCCTTGTCAGGAGACTCCTGGCCGAACTATGTCCGGCTTGAGTGGGAAGTGGACGACGAAGAACGTCTTTGCCCACCCACCGCCTACTCGATAGCAACTGTCGATGATCTGACTGACATGCTTGATTTTGACTCCGAAGACATCGATGGTATGGACCACGATGCCGGAGAAGAAAAGGAACCACTGCCCACAGGGCGCTGGACAGCGACCTCCTCATATGATGTATACATGGTGGATACACCAAAAGAAGACAATGGCGATGACATAAAGGACCCAGTTGAGGAAAAAACTCCTGGAAAGCAGCCAAAGCACCGACGTCAGCGGCGCCGCTCGAAACGAGGCCATGGTAAAATCAACGATACCGGCACAAGAGGGAATAACACCCCGGACGATGATACGTCTCTGTCGTATCTACAATTTTTGATCGTTCCATGCCAATATTCTTCAACTTTCATATACTTTTGGCAACTTTTTATACTATTTTTGGGACTAACATATTGATCCAATGCCCAGTGCCAGTTCCTCTTGTGGGCCACTCGTAAAGCGGTTGACGCTCTGATTTTGCCGCAAGAAAGCTAATTTTATGAGAAAAATATGGGCGAAAGATTCACCCCAATCGAAGTTATGAATCTCCGGATATAAAAGAAACGGTGAAGGGGCAGAATCTAGGAACGCAGAAACAGAGAGAGACAGAGAGACAGATCCAATCTCAGAGGGGCTCTTGCCCCTCCCACACCATGGGAGCCAAGGACCAGAGGGGAAACCCTTCTCCCATCTCAAGAGGAGGTCAAGGAAGAAGAAGAAGAAGAAGGGGGCCTCTCTCCCCCTTGCTTCCGATGACGCCGGAGCGCTGCCGGGGGCCATCATCATCACCGCGATCTTCACCAACACCGCCGTCATCTTCACCAACATCTCCATCACCTTCCCCCTTCTATATTCAGCGGTCCACTATCCCGCATCCCGCTGTACCCTCTACTTGAACATGGTGCTTTGTGCTTCATATTATTATCCAATGATGTGTTGCCATCCTATGATGTCTAAGTAGATTTCCATTGTCCTATCGGTGATTGATGAATTGTTATGATTGGTTTGAGTTTCATGTTTTATTATCGGTGCTGTCCTATGGTGCTCTCTGTGTCGCGCAAGCGTGAGGGATCCCTGTTGTAGGGTTTGCAGTATGTTCATGATTTGCTTATGGTGGGTGGCGTGACTGATAGAAGCACAGAACCGAGTAAGTAGGAATTGTTTGCGTATGGGATAAAGGGGACTTGATAATTTAATGCTATGGTTGGGTTTTACGATAATGATCTTTAGTAGTTGCGGATGCTTGCTAGAGTTCCAATCATAAGTGCATATGATCCCAGAAGAGAAAGTAAGTTAGCTTATGCCTCTCCCTCAAATAGAATTGCAATAGTGATTACCAGTCTAGTAACGTAGCCAATTGCCTACGGACAATTTCACAACTCCTACCACCACTTCTCCACACTCGCTTAATTTACTTTATTGCATCTTTATCTAAACAGCCCCTACTTTTTATTTACGTGTTCTTTATTATCTTGCAAATCTATCCTATCACACCTACAAAGTACCTCTAGTTTCATATTTGTTCTAGGTAAAGCGAACGTCAAGCGTGCGTAGAGTCGTATCAGTGGCCGATTGGACTTGAGAGAGTATTCGTTCTACCTTTAGCTCCACGTTGCGTTCGACACTCTTACTTATCGAAAGAGGCTACAACTATCCCGTATACTTGTGGGTCATCAAGACCTTTTTCTGGCGCTGTTGCCGGGGAGTCATAGCGTGGGGTGAATATTCTCGTGTGTGCTTGTTTGCTTTATCACTAAGTAATTTTTATTTGCTGTTCTAAGTTGTTCTCTATCTTTCGTTATGGATATGGAACACGAAATACCAAAAAAATTAGGTGTACTTGCTGCTCATGGAGATGGGGGAACCTCCTAAAACCCTCGATCATCATTATGTCAAAAATATTATGTACTACTTTGATAATCCTGAGAAAACCCTATTCAACTTTATAATGGGAGTAACGTTGGATCAACGTGAATACTTTAGGGATTATCACTTGACACAAAAAGGGAAACTATTATGGGATCAAATTAATATGTTGCGTTGGTATGCTCGGGATCTATGCTTGAGATATGATATTACTTGTTGCTCTAGGATGAAGGCTCCACACCTTCCCTTTTCATGCAAATTTAATGATAATGAAACCTTAGCTTCTTATGCTAATGGTATATATGATTACTATGATGTTGAACGAATAGAAGAATTTGTTGCTATAAGGCTACTTATGAAATTGAATCTTTGTTTGAAAAGTATGAAGCTTTAGATGATGATGTTTATAGGCCTGAAATTTTTTCTATATTGAAATACTGCTATGACAATTATGAATACAATTACAATATTAATGCATTTATTGAGAAAGTCTCCGCTGTCCAAGAAGAGACTAATATTTTGCAGGAAGCTATGGAAGAAGAAATTGATCAAACTGTGAGCTCATTGGATGAAAAAGATGATGAGGAGAGCGCACACCTTCTAATGAGAGTAACTCT
This sequence comes from Aegilops speltoides, assembly GCA_021437245.1. Lineage (NCBI taxonomy): Eukaryota > Viridiplantae > Streptophyta > Magnoliopsida > Poales > Poaceae > Aegilops > Aegilops speltoides. The sequence continues at coordinate 58,509 of JAHHZJ010002440.1, forward strand.
TCAACTCATACATTGTTTAATTCCCCTTCGTGCTTACCGAAGGATGATTGCTATGATGATTGCTATGATCCCTTGAATTTGTTTGAAAAATCATATTGATGATGCTTGCTATGCTTGTGGCCAAGATGCCAATATGAATTATGCTTATGGAGATGAAGTTGTTATAGTTCCTTATGTTAAACATGAAATTGTTGCTATTGCACCCACGCATGATAGTCCTATTATCTTTTTGAGTTCTCCAAACTACACTATGCCGGAGAAGTTTGTGCTTATTAAGGATTATATTGATGGCTTGCCTTTTACTACTACACATGATGATTTTGATAGATATAATATGCATGTGCTTGATGGTCCTACATGCAATTATTATGAGAGAGGAACTATATATCCACCTCTCTATGTTTCCAACACGATAGAATTGCAAGAAACTACTTATAATATGCATTGACCTTTACTTGGTGTGCATGAATTGTTATTTTATGACATACCGATGCATAGGAAGAGAGTTAGACTTCGTCATTGCTTGATATATGTTACTTTGTGCTCACTACTAAATTACAAATCATTGTTAATTAAAATTGGCTTTGATATACCTTGGGATCCGGGTGGATTCATTACTTGAGCACTAAATGCCTAGCTTAATGGCTTTAAAGAAAGCGCTGCCAGGGAGACAACCAGGAAGTTTTAGAGAGTCATTTATTTCTGTTGAGTGCTTTCATATATTTTAAAAACAAAAAAATAAAGAGGGGAACCGAAAACTTTTCAAAAAGGAAAGTGAAACTGAGAAAGACAAGCATTGTTTAAGTGGGAGAGCTCCTTGAACTTTGTTCATGCTCACGGAAACTTTATGAATCTTGATTACAGAAAATTTTCATCAAAAATAATTATCCCCTTGTACGATTCCATTGTATTATAAAAATAATGTGCCAAGGTTTGCCTTTAGGATGTTTACAATGCTTGTTGGTTTGTACGGTGCAGGACAGAAACTTTGGTTGTAGTACGCAATTTTACATTTTTAACTAGAATGCCAAACGGTTCTGATTATCTTGGCACTGTCTTTCTGTACAACTTTTTTATTTTTCCTAATTTTGGTAGAATTGTTGGGGTACTAGAAGTATGGTGAATGTTCAGATTTCTACAGACTATTCTGTTTTTGACAGATTCTGTTTTTGATGCATAGTTTACTTGCTTTGATGAATCTATCAATTTATATCAGTGGATTAAGCCATGGAAAAGCTATATTACAGTAGACACAATGCAAAAACAAAATATGAATTGGTTTGCAACAGTACTTAGAGTAGTGATTTGATTTATTATACTAACGGATCTTACCGAGTTTTCTGTTGAAGTTTTGTGTGGATGAAGTATCTAATCGAGGAGGTTTTGATATGAAGAAAAGGAAGAGAGGCAAGAGATCAAGCTTGGGGATGGCCGAGGCACCCCAAGTAAATATTCAAGGATACTTAAGTGTCTAATCTTGGGGATGCCCCGGAAGGCATCCCCTCTTTCTTTAACAAGTATCGGTATGTTTTCGGATTCGTTTCGTTCATGCGATATGTGCAAGTCTTGGAGCGTCTTTTGCATTTAGTTTTCACTTTTCTTTTATGCACCATGCTGGTATGAGATAGTCATTGGTTGATTTGTATAATGCTCATTGCACTTCATTTAAATCTTTTGAGTATGGCTTTATAGAATGCTTCATGTGCTTCACTTATATCATTTGAAGTTTGGATTGTCTGGTTCTCTTTACTTAGAAAACCGCCATTTGTAGAATGCTCTTTTGCTTCACTTATATATGATAGAGCGTGGGCATATATTTTGTAGATAGAATTAAACTTTCTTGCTTCACTTATATCTATTTAGAGAGATGACAGGAATTGGTCATTCACATGGTTAGTCATAAAATCCTACATAAACTTGTAGATCGCTGAATATGATATGTTTGATTCCTTGCAATAGTTTTGCGATATAAAGATGGTGATATTAGAGTAATGCTAGTGGGTGGTTGTGGATTGTAGAGACACTTGTGTTGAGGTTTGCAAGTCCCGTAGCATGCACATATGGTAACCGTTGTGTGACAAATTTGAAGCATGGGGTGTTTCTTTGATTGCCTTCCTTATGAGTGGCGGTCGGGGACGAGCGATGGTCTTTTGCTACCAATCTATCCCCCTAGGGGCATGCGTAGTAGTACTTTGCTTCGAGGGCTAATAAACTTTTGCAATAAGTATATGAGTTCTTTATGACTAATGTGAATCCATGGATTATACGCACTTTTACCTTTCCATTATTGCTAGCCTCTTAGGTGACGTGCATTGCCCTTTCTCACCTCGAGAGTCGGTGCAAACTTCGCCGGTGCATCCAAACCCCGTGATATGATACGCTCTATCACACATAAACCTCCTTATATCTTCCTCAAAACAGCCACCATACCTACCTATCATGGCATTTCCGTAGCCATTCCGAGATATATTGCCATGCAACTTCCATCATCATCACATACATGACTTGAGCATTTATTGTCATATTGCTTTGCATGATCGTAAGATAGCTAGCATGATGTTTTCATGGCTTGTCCGTTTTTTGATGTCATTGCTACACTAGATCATTGCACATCCCGGTACACCGCCGGAAGCATTCATATAGAGTCATATCTTTGTTCCAGTATCGAGTTGTAATATTGAGTTGTAAGTAAATAAAAGTGTGATGATCATCATTATAGAGCATTGCCCCAAAAAAAGAAAAAAAAGAAAAAAAGGAAAGGCCAAAGAAGCCTAAATAAAAAAGGGGGCCAAAGAAGCCCACCCAAAAAGAAAAAAATGAAAAAAAAAGAAAAGAAAAAGAAAAGGGCAATGTTACTATCCTTTTTCCACACTTGTGCTTCAGAGTAGCACCATGTTCTTCATATAGAGAGTCTCCTATGTTGTCACTTTCATATACTAGTGGGAATTGTTCATTATAGAACTTGGCTTGTATATTCCGACGATGGGCTTCCTCAAATGCCTTAGGACTTCATGAGCAAGCAAGTTGGATGCACACCCACTTAGTTTTCAGTTTGAGCTTTCATATACTTATAGCTCTTAGTGCATCCGTTGCATGGCAATCCCTACTCCTCGCATTGACATCAATTGATGGGCATCTCCATAGCCCGTTGATTAGCCGCGTCGATGTGAGATTTCTCCCTTTTTTGTCTTCTCCATATAAAACTCCACCATCATATTCTATTCCACCTATAGTGCTATATCCATGGCTTGCGCTCATGTATTGCGTGAGGGTTGAAAAAGCTGAAGCGCGTTTAAAAGTATGAACCAATTGCTCGGCTTGTCATCGGGGTTGTGCATGATGGGAGCATTTTGTGTGACGAAAATGAAGCATGGCCAAACTATATGATTTTGTAGGGATAAGCTTGCTTTGGCCTTGTTGTTTTGAAAAGACATGATTGCTTTATTAGTACGCTCAAAGTATTATTGTTTTTTATGTCAAATGATAGACTATTGCTTTGAATCACTCGTGTCTTAATATTCATGCCAATATTCTTCAACTTTCATATACTTTTGACAACTTTTTATACTATTTTTGGGACTAACATATTGATCCAGTGCCCAGTGCCAGTTCCTGTTTGTTGCATGTTTTATGTTTTGCAGAAAACCCATATCAAACGGAGTCCAAACGGGATAAAATGGACGGAGAATTATTTTGGAATATTTGGGATTTTCCGGAGGAAGAATCAACGCGAAACAGTGCCCGAGGTGGCCACGAGACAGGGGCGCCCACCCCCGCCACCCCCCAGCATGCCTGGCACTCTCGTGGGCCACCCGTAAGGCAGTTGACGCTCTTCTTTTGCCGCAAGAAAGCTAATTTTTTGAGAAAAATCTGGGCAAAAGAATCACTCCAATCGGAGTTACGGATCTCCGGATATAAAAGAAACGGTGAAGGGGCAGAATCTGGGAACGCAGAAACAGAGAGAGACAGAGAGACAGATCCAATCTCGGAGGGGCTCTCGCCCCTCCCACGCCATGGCAGCCAAGGACTAGAGGGGAAACCCTTCTCCCATCTAGGGAGGAGGTCAAGGAAGAAGAAGAAGAAGGGGGCCTCTCTCCCCCTTGCTTCCCGTGGCGCCGGAGCGCTGCCGGGGGCCATCATCATCACCGCGATCTTCACCAACACCGCCGTCATCTTCACCAACATCTCCATCACCTTCCCCCTATTATATTCAGCGGTCCACTCTCCCGCATCCCTCTGTACCCTCTACTTGAACATGGTGCTTTATGTTTCATATTATTAACCAATGATGTGTTGCCATCCTATGATGTCTGAGTAGATTTCCATTGCCCTATCAGTGATTGATGAATTGCTATGATTGGTTTGAGTTGCATGTTTTATTATTGGTGTTGTCCTATGGTGCTCTCTGTTTTGCGCAAGCGTGAGGGATCCCCGTTGTAGGGTTTGCAATCTGTTCATGATTTGCTTATGGTGGGTGGTGTGAGTGACAAAAGCACAGACCCGAGTATGTAGGTTGTTTGCCTATGGGATAAAGGGGACTTGATACTTTAATGCTATGGTTGGGTTTTACCTTAATGATCTTTAGTAGTTGCGGATGCTTGCTAGAGTTCCAATCATAAGTGCATATGATCCAAGAAGAGAAAGTATGTTAGCTTATGCCTCTCCCTCAAATAGAATTGCAATAGTGGTTACCGGTCTAGTAACGTAGTCAATTGCCTAGGGACAATTTCACAACTCCTACCACCACTTTTCCACACTCGCTATATTTACTTTATTGCATCCTTATCTAAACAGCCCCTACTTTTTATTTACATGTTCTTTATTATCTTGCAAATCTATCCTATCACACCTGCAAAGTACCTCTAGTTTCATACTTGTTCTAGGTAAAGCGAACGTCAAGCATGCGTAGAGTCGTATCAGTGGCCGATAGGACTTGAGAGAGTATTTGTTCTACCTTTAGCTCCTCGTTGGGTTCGACACTCTTACTTATCGAAAGAGGCGACAACTATCACGTATACTTGCGGGTCATCAAATGGTGCCGAAGACAAAGAAGAAACCGCAGACCCAGCAATGGAGCAGGACGAACAAGGTGCTAGCAAACACAGTCCGGGTCCCCAGTCCGATCACAGCGATATCAAAGACTCCAATTATCAACCTACCTCTGAAGAGGAGAGCAGTCGGGATGACGATGCATTCATCGTCCCGTAAGAACAATTGGAACAAGAACACCTCCACCGGAGGCTTATCGCCACCGCGAGGAGCTTGAAGAAAGAGAAGCAACGGCTTAAAGCCGCACAGGATACGCTCAACAATAAATGGAATGAAGTGCTCGACACTGAGGAAAAATACGGCGGTAGCTACCAAATAAATAGCTATCCCAAACGCAAACTGCTGCCCGAATTAAACGATGATGCTATGGCGCCCAAATCACCGAATAACAATACGGACGATCAACAAGAGCGCCCACCTCGTAGTCGAGACAGAGCGGCTAATAACGCCGCACACAAAACCGCACCGTCTCCCCATAAAGGAAAGGAGGTCACAACCCAGAACCAGAAACACGATTTACATGAAGACCTGGACAAAAGGGTTGGCAGAACCAGGTCCATTTATGGATCCAGGGAGCACGTCCCACCACAAGATCAGGGCCATCAAACCAAATGCGCATGTAACTTACCAGTTCAGAACCAACACCGAACACTGCAACTATCGGGCCTGCGCCGCGACACAGCCAAATACAGGGGTGCCGCACACCCCTCGTGCTTCACTGATGAGGTGCTGGATCATGAATTTCCAGAGGGGTTTAAACCCGTGAATATTGAGGCATACGATGGAACGACAGACCCTGTAGTCTAGATAGAAGACTTTATTCTTCACATGCACATGGCTTGCAAAGACGATCTCCACGCCATCAAATACCTACGCCTCAAGCTAAAAGGACCAGCTCGGCACTGGCTGAAAAGCCTCCCCGAAAATTCCATCGGAAGCTGAAGGAACTTGAGGACGCTTTCAGGGCCAATTTCCAAGGGACCTATCTCCGGCCTCCGGACGCAGACGATCTAAGTCACATAACCCAACAACCCAGAGAGTCAGCCCGTAGCTTTGGAACCGATTTCTCACTAAGAAAAACCAAATCGTCGACTGTCCAGACGCCGAAGCCTTAGCAGCTTTCAAACACAGTGTTTGGGACGAATGGCTGGCCAGACACCTAGGCCAGGAAAAGCCAAGGACAATGGCAGCCTTAACTACACTCATGACCCGCTTTTGCACGGGAGAGGACAGCTTGTTGGCCCGCAGCAGAGCTATCCTGGCACATCTGAAGTCAGGGACGGCAATGGAAAGCCAAGACGCAATAAAAACAAACGTTGGAACAAGGGAGAAAGCCCGGACAATACAGCAGTAAATGCCGGATTCAGGGGCCCCAAACGCGATGAACGAAAAAAGTCATTTAAATGCAGCAACGATAGTCCATCTAGCCTAGATTAAATTCTCGAAAGGCCCTGCCAGATTCACGGCACCCCCGACAAACCAGCCAACCATACCAACAGAGAATGTTGGGTCTTCAAGTAAGCCGACAAGCTCAACACCGAACACAAGAGGAAAGGACCGCAAAACAAAGACAAGGACGAATCTTGCCAGCCGAATACGGGGGGACAGAAGAAATTTCCACAGGAGGTCAAAACAGTGGACATGATTTATCTCGCTCATATACCAAAGAGGGAGCACAAACACGCACTCCGAGACGTGTATGCTATAGATCCTGTCGCCCCCAAATTTAACCCATAGTCGGCCTGTTCGATCACCTTCGATCGTAGGGATCATCCGACTAGTATCCGTCACGGGGGCTCGGTTGCCTTAGTGCTCGACCCAATAATCGACGGATACCACCGCACCCGAGTCCTCATGGACGGTGGTAGTAGTCTCAACCTGATATATCAGGACACAGTCCGTAAGATGGGGATAGACCCGTCAAGATTCAAGGAAAGCAGCACTACCTTTAAAGGAGTAATACCAGGCGTAGAGGCACGCTGCACGGGCACCCTAACACTTGACGTCGTCTTCGGTTCTCTCGCCAACTTTAGAAGCGAGCAGCTAATCTTTGACATTGCTCCATTCCGAAGTGACTATCACGCACTACTCGGACGAACGGCCTTCGCCCATTTCAACGCGTCCTGCACTACGCTTATCTTAAGCTCAAGATGTCTGGGCCGTGTAGCGTTATCATGATGAGCGGAAGTACAAAGCGCTCTCTATGTATAGAAGAATACGCAGTGGCCCTAGTAGCCGAAGCTCAAAGCGTCCCTTTTAAGCCGAACAACTCATCGGTCCTCAAGACCGCGGACACAGTCAAACATGTTCGGTGCACACCTACGTGTAAAAGCTCAGATAAACCTACGCTCGTTTAACAGCCCTGCCCCTACAGATCGCCCCATAAGAAGACTGTACATATTTTCCTCTATACATAAATATACACTCATAATTCCTTGGGTAGCGCTAGGGGCACCTTGCACATAAGAAGTCTATAGGTCGTCTTGACCCTATTCGGACTCAAGATGTTGCAATTCACGGATAATCAAAACCAACAAACTATACCCACGGCCATGCCAGATTCTTTCACCTAGTTCTTCCCTTTTTACAGATAGGCCATCATGATATAACCTTCAAGGACACTGCACAATAGAGACAAAGGCGCAGACATGCAACAGGGCCCCGTTTCAAGGTTTCTGTTTAGATTAAAACCCTGTGTAAACCTTTTTTCTTATTATTATCTCTTGTTGTTTCATACCCTCCTGGCATATAAAACGCAAGGAAATATACCAACAGTACTTGCAAACTTACGACTCGCCGTACTAAAATGGATGTTATAGAAGAAGCCAACTATGTGCTCTGAGAAATACATTCTCACCACAGGCGCTCTCTCCTAACGCCGGGTCATAGTGCGTGCCTTGAATTCAAGGTTCACTACCAGGGGTTGTACCCAGCCCGGTATATATTGAAAAGTCCGAACACCTTCTGGAGTGTTCGGCGTCTCGAGTTTTGGCCTTATATGCATCAGCTCCGAATCATGTCTTGGGTCAATAGTTGGGTTTGCCCGGCTCCTGTGTTCGCTACCTTACGTTCCATTCTATCGGCTAAGGAGGACAAGGGAGAACTACTGCAATTGTGCCCTGGTTCATCCGGACGAGCACCTCAGTAGAGAAAGCCAAAAACTGACTGTCATGATAAGGTGAGAGCTGGTCAACCACTTGATGACTCAGTGGAATCTTCGCGATTCCTCCGCATTAATGAAGAACCGATTTCCTGGTCATGTATGTAAACGCACAGTATTCGGATAAGCGCGGGCATACCAGGGGCTATATAGTAGCCCCACCATCAAACTCCTATGGCTAAGTGAAAGTGTTAAAGCTCTATAGTCCGATTGCCTAGTTCACCACACTAACACCTCCTTAATGAACCAATACGTTGGGTCAAGTGTGATCAAGTGCTTTTCCGAACACCCCCGCATTATACGCAAGGGGGATGAAGCCGACGACTGCAAACTTTCAGGTTATATACACATATACATAAACGGCCGCACAGGAGGCACTAAAATACTTTACGGGCCAAAGTATAAATACAACCTTCATCACCATAAGCATTGTTTTTACAATTCGGATACATGTTACTCGAACATAACATTCTTCGAGCACTGACCCTCTATCAAGCGGGCACCCTCTAATACTTCTTCGAAATATTGATCGGGTGTGTTCTGACCCCCGGGCGGACCCTCTGCTGCAATATCGGTGGCCTTCATCTTCGCCCAATATGTCTTCACACGGGCAAGGGCCATCCGTGCACCTTCTATGCACGTTGACCGCTTGACAGCGTCGATATGCAACACCGCACAAACAAGTTGCTGCAATAAACCAAAATAACTATTTACATATGGTCCCCCGGGCCACAGCCGGTCCACGACAGCCTTCATGGCAAGTCCGGATATCCTGTGGAGCTCCGCCCATTCGGCCATCTGCTCATTCAACAGCAGCGGACGCTTTGGCATGCTAAAGTGCGACCAGAAAAGCCGTTCCGCTTCATGGCCTTCTTGTGCCTGGAAAAATTGCGTCGCATTAGAAGTACTCTTCAACAAGTCCAAATATGCATCCGGAGAACTCCACATTTGATCAAGTGGGCATACTTTGGATCTTCGAACTTCGTTCGCAATAAAAAGGGCTTCCCGGCCGCGATCTCCCCAGCTTGTCGGATCTCCTCCCGCGCCGCTCTGGCCTCTGATCGGGTTTCCTTTGCCGTTTGTAAGGCCTTCTCAAGGTTAGCCACTTTTTCTTTGGTCTCTTTCTCGAGAAGTGCATATTGTCTAGCGGCATCCCTCAGCTCAAGTGCCATGCTGGATAGTTTCTCCTTATTCAGGCAATGAGCAGCCTGTTCGGCTTTTAATTCACCAACTGCCTTCTCGGCAGCCGCATTGCTTATCCTGGCTTGCTCCTTGGCCCGGGCAAGCTCAGCCCGAAGGGTCTCCACAGCGGCAGCACCATTTGCAATCAAGCATATAATAAATTCCAGCATCATGCTCCTATTTATATTCACTGACCGCCCAAAAGACATACATTGCGCCTCGTCAAGCCGCTTTTTCACGAGTGTGATATCATCATCCGCCACATCAAGTTGCCGTTTCAGTTCGGCAAATTGGGCATCCCGGGTAGTGGTTGGGGCGGCAGCCGCTGATACGTCTCCAACGTATCTATAATTTATGAAGCATTCATGCTATTTTATTATCTTTTTGAATGATTATGGGCTTTATTATACACTTTTATATTATTTTTGGGACTAACCTACTAACCGGAGGCCCAGCCCATATTGTTGTTTTATTGCATGTTTCAGTATTTCGAACAAAAGGAATATCAAACGGAGTCCAAACGGAATGAAACCTTCGGCGGCGTGATTTTTTGGAAGAATATGATCCTGGAGACTTGGAGTTCACGTCAGAAGATACTCGAGGCAGCCACGAGATAGGAGGGCGCCCCCCCCCTACTGGGCGCGCCCCCTTGTTTCATGGGCCCCTCGAGCACCTCCCGACTGACTTGTTTTGCCTATATAAGCCTACGTACCCTAAAAACATCGAATATCAAGATAGATCGGGAGTTCCACCGCCGCAAGCCTCTGTAGCCACCAAAAACCTCTCGGGAGTCTGTTCCGGCACCCTGCCGGAGGGGGAACCCATCACCGGTGGCCATCTTCATCATCCCGGCAGTATCCATGACGAGGAGGGAGTAGTTCACCCTCGGGGCTGAGGGTATGTACCGGTAGCTATGTGTTTGATCTCTCCCTTGTGTTCTCTCTATGGCACGATCTTGATGTATCGCGAGCTTTGCTATTATAGTTGGATCTTATGATGTTTCTCCCCCTCTACTCTCTTGTGATGAATTGAGTTTTCCCTTTGAAGTTATCTTGTCGGATTGAGTCTTTATTTGAGAACACTTGATGCATGTCTTGCCGTGTTTATCTGTGGTGACAATGGGATATCACGTGCCACTTGATGTATGTTCTGGTGACCAACTTGCGGGTTCCGCCCATGAACCTATGCATAGGGGTTGGCACACATTTTCTTGACTCTCCGGTAGAAACTTTGGGGCACTCTTTGAAGTACTTTTATGGTGGTTGGATGAATCTGAGATTGTGTGATGCACATCGTATAATCATGCCCACGGATACTTGAGGTGACAATGGAGTATCTAGGTGACATTAGGGTTTTGGTTGATTTGTGTCTTAAGGTGTTATTCTAGTACGAATTCTTGAATAGATTGATCCGAAAGAATAACTTTGAGGTGGTTTTGCACCCTACCATAATCTCTACGTTTTTCTCCGCTATTAGTGTCTTTGGAGTGACTCTTTGTTGCATGTTGAGGGATTGTTATATGATCTATCTATGTTATTATTGTTGAGAGAACTTGCACTAGTGAAAGTATGAACCCTAGGCCTTGTTTCCTACCATTGCAATACCGTTTACGCTCACTTTTATCACTAGTTACCTTGCTGTTTTTATATTTTCAAATTACAAAAACCTATATCTACTATCCATATTGCACTTGTATCACCATCTCTTCGCCGAACTAGTGCACCTATACAATTTACCATTGTATTGGGTGTGTTGGGGACACAAGAGACTCTTTGCTATTTGGTTGCAGGGTTGTTTGAGAGAGACCATCTTCATCCAACGCCTCCCACAGATTGATAAACCTTAGGTCATCCACTTGAGGGAAATATGCTACTGTCCTACAAACATGTGCACTTGCAGGCCCAACAACGTCCACAATAAGAAGGTTGTGTAGTAGACATCAAGCTCTTTTCTGGCGCCGTTGTCGGGGAGGCTAGGTAAGCGGCACTCACTCACACCCCGTCAACTAAGCTTTTTTCTGGCGCCGTTGCCGGGGAGGTGAGTTCTTGAAGGTATATCTTTAGATCTTGCAATCGAATCTTTTTGTTTCTTGTTTTATCACTAGTTTAGGTTACAATAGAAAACTATAAATAAATGGAGTTAAGTTTGTCTCATACACTTCATCTTTTTAATATCTTTCGTGAGTATGATGAAAAGGAAAATTGTGCTCAAGTGCTAGAAGAAGAATGCATTAGAATGTTTGGTACTACATCTTTGAATGATGAGCATGATTGCAATGTTATTAGTATGAACTCTTTGAATATCCATAGTACTAATGATGATTGCTCTAGTCATGATGAAAATATCTCTTATAAGGATGTCAAATTTTGTGGAGTGCATGCTTGCATGAACACACCAAATAGAGAAGATATAAATTGCAAGAGGCATAAGCACTTAGAAACTAAATGGTTGCAAGAAAGGCTAAATGCGAGTGCTGAAAATTTAAATTTCCTTTGTCGTACTTGTGAACTATGCGATGAACGTGGTCATCTATTTCATGATCAAATCATGTCCAAAAATTGTGATGATTTGATCTCCGTTGCACATTACAATGAGCTTAGTTTACTTTTGGGTTATGAAGAATTGAAACGTTCAATTAAGGACCTTCCAGAATTTGCCCATAAGAAATTCCTTGATATTAATCTAGAGAAGATTTATTTGTATTGTGCGGAGAATTACATTGAAAATCCTTATATTGCCAATTACCTAAAGAAAAGAAAACAAATAGAGGACGATGAGAATACTAATGAAAGGAAAGAGACTTCCCAATATCCTCCTATTATTTCTTATGATGAATCAGGTAACGAGGAGGAGCTTTCTATTCAACCAATCTCGTCAATAAGGAGCTCAAAGAGGAAGGTTGAACCCACACATAATGTGAAGAAAAAGAAGAAAAGAAGGAGCAACAAAGGTACAAAGGTATCCCTCCCAAATGATGTTGCTCCTACTTCTCATTGTGATGATGATAATTGCTTTACTATTGGTGCTATCCATATTTTTAATGATGAGAGTGATTATACTTATGATATGAAAGGGACCAAGCTTGGGGAAGCTATGTTTGATGAGGATGAAATATTTGAGAATATATTTGCTGAAATTAATGTTTGTCCCAAGCTTGGGGACGCTATGTTTAATGAAGATGATATTTTTAGCATCCCAAGTTTTGATATGCAAAGTTGTTATGATGATAGCATGCCTCCTACTTATGATGATTATATTGATGAAAGTGGGTTTGGAAGAGTGTCAACTTTAGGAAGTAGTTATCCCACTATTTTGGAGGATGTTGAATCTTATTGTGATGAATATGAAAGTGGATTTGGAAGAGTGTCAACTTTATTTAGCGATTCCACTATCTTGGGAGAGGTTTCAATCGATTATGATGAGAACGAAGTTGCTACTTATGATGATTATTGTGATGAAACTTATGCTATAGGAAGTAGTGATGATTATATTTATAAAACTTGTCATGATTATGATTACCCTTTTTCTGAACATTACTCTTTTAATGTGGAAACAATTTTTAGTGTTCAAGTCTTTTATGATACTTCCACTATTCCGAATGAGAAGAATTTTGCTTATGTGGAGAGTAGTAAATTTTCTATGCTTGTAGATCATGAAAAGAACGCTTTATGTGCTGGTTATATTGTTGAATTCATTCATGATGCTACTGAAAATTATTATGAGGGAGGAATATATGCTTGTAGGAATTGCAATAATGTCAAGTTTCCTCTCTATGTGTTGAAAATCTTGAAGCTATGCTTGTTTTTCCTTCCTATGCTAGTTGATTATTGTTCCCATAAGTTGTTTGCTCACAAAATCCCTATGCATAGGAAGAGGGTTAGAATTAAATGTGCTAGTCATATGCTTCATGATGCTCTCATTATGTTTTAATTCTTATCTTTTATGTGAGCATCATTGCCATCATCATGCCTAGCAAGAAACGCATTAAAAAAAAGCTCTTGTTGGGAGACAACCCAATATTTATCCTTACTGTTTTTGTGTGTTCACATGATTATGCTACTGTAGTAATCATGTTTTATAGCTTTTGTTTCAATAAAGTGCCAAGTAGACCTTTAGGATAGCTTACGGTGATAGTTGTGTTTTTTTTTGAGAAAAGGCCCAGCCTGCAATTATATTACCACTGAGGAGATAATACAATCCTCCATCAGGAGGGATTTAAGAGTGAGGGGGACATCTCCTATACATTTATAATCTCCATGTATTCTAGCAAGAGTGGCAAGCTCATGTGCTAGGTTGTTGCTGGATCTTCTCACGACTTTGATGGTGACTTCACTGAACATTTTCATGAGGTCCCTACTGTCCGTGACAAGGGGGGAAAGGGCAGACTGATTGTGTAATTTGAAGTCCAGTAGTGCTGGAATGGATGCACAGGTCCGAGGTAAATTTTACTTACGACAGATAGTCCGTGTAATATCGCGGCTAGTTCGGCTTCTTCCGGGTCTTTGCACGACTGCAGACGAATTCCACCTGAGACCGCAACAAGCCCCCTGTAGTCTCTGACTATGAATCCAGCTACGGACTCCCCCGTGCTCTGTATGAATGATGCATCAGTATTCAGCTTCCAGGTTCCTGTAGTCGGAGGGACCATTGGCCCCTAGATGAACACGGCCTAAAAAGTTGAGCTGGAGCCAATTTCTCTGCATGGCACTCATCTCTGTCATTGACGGGCAGGCCATTGATCTGTCCCAGCCCCGTGGCTTGCTTCCCTTTCTTAGTTTCCTCACGCATACCCTCTTCTTTGTTACTTCCGTGATGTTCCACCACCTGAACATTGGCCATATTATCCGTGTGTCGTCTTTCTCCAAGACTGATTTCATCCGCATATTTAACCAAGAATTGGACTGACTGACCCACCATTGCCCTGCCTTTTTCATGGATGCAGTCATCCCTTAGCCACCATGCTCACCATAACAGCAGGAGGACATTTCTGCGTACTACAGGGGTACATGAGCCTAGGAGGTTTTGTAGCCAATCATTTCCTGCAAAACGAAAACTGTCTTCTAAAGGTAGTTCCCAGACTGATCTCATTTCATGCCTAAGCGCTCTAGCATTTGTGCATTCAATCACCGCATGGAATTCATTTTCAGTCTTGTTCCTACATATGTTGCATATGTTATCAATTTCTAGGGTTCTTTTCCACTTGTTTTCCTTTGTGGGAAGAGTTTCTGTGGCTACTCGCCAAGTAAAAATCCTAACCTTCTCCGGGACTTTTGCCTTCCACATGTAATCCAATATGCATCTGTTATCAGCTTCAGCACCAGAACTAGACGCTGGTGGTATGGCCTGTTGTTTGAGCTGAGTTCCCAACTTATATGCACTCTGCACGGAGAATATTCCAGATTATTTGCCGTGCCATGCGACACAGTCGTCGACATCCCTCCTTGGAATTTTGATCTTACATATTTCCTCTGCATCGAAACTGTGAAAAAGTTGGTGTATCAGGGCCTCATCCCATTCTTTGGCATCAGGTTTCATGAGTTGATTCACCCATCTCAATCTTGACCTCCTCTTAAATTCAGTAACCTAGAGGCCGCTCTTTCTAGGGACCCATTGGTCTCTTTGGATTTGGATTTGTTTCCCATTTCCAACTCTCCATATCAGTCCTTTTTTCAATAGCTCCAGCCCATGTTCAATTCCTCTCCATGCCTAAGAGGCATCTGATGCAAACACTGTGTCCAGAAGCTTACCTTTAGGATAGTATTTTGATTTTAGGACACGGGCACATAGGCTATCTGGCCGTTGGAGGAGGCGCCAACCTTTCCTGGCAAGAAGAGCTTGGATGAAAATTTTCATATCTCGAAAGCCGATCCCTCCTGCTCTTTTGGGCTTTATCATTTGCTCCCATGCCATCCAATGAACTTTCCTATGCCCTTCCTCCTCTCCCCACCAGAACTCTCTAATCAGTCGCTCATACTTGTCACAAAAACCCACCGAGAATTTGAAAACCCCCATGGCATATGTCGGAAGAGCCTGGACCACCGACTTCACATTCACCTCCTTCGCAGCAAAGGACATATGTCTTCCATCCCAATAGTTGCATTTTTTAGAAATTTGTCCAAGATGGGCTGGAATTTTGCACCTTTCATTCTTCCTTCCGGGGTTCGGAGACCCAAGTATTTGCTTTCGAAAGTAGATGTCTCACACGTAAGGATATCTTTAATTTCCTCCTGAAGAGTATTAGGACAGTGCTCACTAGATAAGATAGATCACTTACTGCTACTTAGGAGCTGCCCCGTGCATTTTTGGAACATGGAAAGAGCTCCTTTCACCACTCTAGCTTGTTCTCTGGTGGCTTTGAAAAATACCAAACTATCATCTGCAAAAAGAAGATTAGAGATCCCAGGGCTATTGCGAGCCACTTTTACAGGAGAGATGCATCCACCTCGAACCTCCCTGTTAAAAATTGTAGCCAGCCCATCAGCAATAAATAGGAACAAATATGGGCTCAAGGGATCGCCTTGTCTGAGTCCTCTTGTAGGAATGAAGGCCTCTAACATTTCCCCATTCATTTTCACTTGGAATCGGACAGATTTCACACACTTCATGATCCAGCCAATCCACACAGCACTGAAACCCACCTTCTCCAAAGCTCCTTCAAGAAAGTCCCAGTCAACTCTGTCATAGGCTTTGGCCAGATCTAACTTGTAAGCACAGTGAGTATTGTGAGGATTCTTACTTTGTTGTATTTTATGGAAGCACTCGAAGGCGATAATGGCATTGTCCGTGATCATCCATCCGGGTATAAACGCACTCTAGGTTTCCAATATTAGCTCATCTAAGAACGGCCGCAGCCGGTTCACGAGGCATTTGGAGATTACCTTATATATTACGTTGCAGAGACTGATCGGTATGAAGTCTTTCAAACTTTGTGGGCTCTTTCCTTTCGGAATAAGCACTATCGCTGTGTCATTAACGCCCTCTGGCATGATTCCATTCTCAAAAACACTCAACACCGCAGCAACTACATCCTTCTTCAACGTCTCCCAGTTGAGTTGGAAGAAACGTGCTGGAAAGCCATCTGGCCCCGGCGCCTTCAGTGGTCCAATCTGAAAGAGTGCATCGCTGATTTCTTTTTCTGTAAACTCCTTTGTTAAACTTGTGTTCATCTCCTATGTCACCCTGCGCGGCAGCATCTCTATTAGTTCAAATGGTGCAACTCCCATGTCCTTTGTGTATAGCTCTTTGAAGAACTCTGTTGCCAACCTATACAGATCCTCCTTTTTTTCGACCCAATCCCCATTGCTGTTTTTCAATATTTTTTATTGCATTTTTCTTCTGTCGCCAAGTAGATTTCCGGTGGAAGAATTTTGTGTTTTGGTCCCCTTCCCGAATCCAAGTTGCTCGTGAGCGCTGCCGCCACATCATTTCTTCTCGTATCAATAGTTCATCTAGCTCAGCTGAAACTTTCTTTAATAGCATCTCCGTTTCATTTCTGTATGGCATCTCTAGCAACTTTTTGAGACGTTGCCTCTTCTTTTTTATGTTCCAGGTGATAGACCCAAAATCCTTCTTGGACCATTCAGTAAGCGACTTCTAGACACTGCCCATTTCTGCATTACATCAGCTAGCGACTTTGCTGGCCCTTCCATGTCCCATGTTTCTTTTACCATCGGCTCCAGAGACTGGACTCTTTCCCACATAGATTCATACCTGAAGTGTCTCTTGTTTGCACTGTTTTGAACTTCCCTTTCATAAGAAAAAGGAGTGGGAAGTGATCTGACCGTGAGGTGACTATGTGTTGTACATGAGCATGAGGAAATAATTCGCACCACTCCATGGAGGCCACGCCTCTATCCAAACGTGCACGCACTTTCTTAATTCCCGCCTGCTTGTTGTCAAAGGTCCAGTCCGGTCCCTGGTAGCCTAGATCACGCATATCACACCAAGCTAGAACTTCTCTAAAATTACTCATATTTCTTTCAGACCGTCTTGTGGCCGAGAAATGCTCCCCCTGCCACATAGTTTCATTAAAATCTCCTATTATCATCCACGGCTGACTTGATCTTTGCTTAATTCTCTTGAGTAGATTCCACATATGGTGTCGCTCGTGGGATTTTGGCTCGCCATACACAAAGGTGCCTCGCCACAAAGGGCCATGAGGATCATTGCGCACATGAACATCAATGTACCTCGGACCATATGAGAGTAATTTTATTTCAATGATATCATCCCAGAACAGGGCGATGCCAGCACCTTTACCCACCCTATCATGGGTGATACAGTGCTTCAGACCTAGCCTCCCTCTTATTCTCTTGACACTCTCCTCACACTGCCGCGTTTCAGATAAGAACACGACAGAGGGGCGGTAGGTGCGCACTAGGCACACAAGTTCCCGAACTGTCCCGGGATGGCCCAAACCCCGGCAGTTCCAGCACAAGGTCATCATTCCTCCTGAGTCCTGACGTGTGCCTTCCTCGGCCCCCGTCAGTTCCCTGTCAGCCCCTATGCCAGTTGCTTCCTTTCCACCTATCTCTCCTTTAGTACTCACATCCTCCTCTCTCTCACAACAGCTCTCTGTTTCTTGTGCATGTCACTATCCGCTAGCTCTCCCTCTAATCCTAGTCTGATTACAGAAGTGTTACATCCAGCTCGCTTGCCAAGGATTGAATCCACCTTCCCTGTGCCTCTCCTTCCCTTGAACTGACTCGAGTACCTCTTCTTTATTTTGCCCTTGTCCCCACCAGTGCCTCCTTCCTGCTTCGCCGGGCTGACCACCTCTCCCACAACTTCTATAGTGGCCTCCTCCCCAGTACCATCTCCGCCCGCCGCTGGATCAGCAGCAGCCAGTGTAGCCTTGAACACCACGTCCGGTCCGAACCTAGGTGGGTACGGAGGGGTCGCAGCATCAACAATGGTGTGCGCTGCCGGGTTATGTCGATGTCGTCCCCCGTCACGGTCCCGAGATGTTGGTGGTGTCGAAGCAGTGTCCGCGGCGACCGTAGCTATTGCTGTTGTAGAAGCTACAGCCCGCGATGAGGCAGCGCCCATGGCGCCCGTAGCTATTGCTGGTGTAGAAGCTACAGCACGCTGTTGAGTGTCCATGGGCGCCACAGTGTTTTCCCCGACACTCATCTTCCTTGCTTCTCCCTGTTCAGGTTCATCACTAACCCTGAGCGCCTTCACCGCGGCGATCGCCGCTTGTACACCTGGATCAAGCAAGATATCATCAGGGATCCTTCTGTATCTAACCATCTCCTGTGAGCCAGTGTTGTCCCTCGTCTCTTTATCCTTTCTGAGCCTTTCCCACGCCAGTTTGGTCGGGGCTGTCCATGTCTCCCCGTACACTTCCGAGCCAAAGTGGAGGAAGCGCCTTGCACTGCAGGCATCCGGTGCCATGAAGCCTCCCTTGTTCTTGCTCATCTTGAAAGGCGACACTCTCATGGAGCCTGTGAACCTCACTGTTTGGTCATCCACCGGCAGCCTACAGTCTATCTCCCCATGGCCTATGTGCCCACAGTACATACAGAACCTAGGTGCCCTCTCATACTTAACCTCTAGATCCATCCACTCATCTTCCCCTAGTTCCCTAGAACTGATCTCATGCAGGAGAGGAGTGTTTACATTGTGGTTTACACGTACACGAAGAAACTCAGAAAAGATGTTCCCAAACTTATCAGCATCTACCCTCAAAACATCACCCAACAGAGCACCTAGTTTCCAGCCGACCTCTTCCGAGAGCATGAGCGGTGGGACATCATAGATGCGCGCCCAAATGGGCATGACGTTCACCTCCACCTTTGTCGGTTTGCCCTGTCCATCAAAGGGAACAATGAGAAAGGCGTCCTTACGATGAGTCCAGGGGCCATTCTCTAGGACATGCCGCCGGTCACCCTCGCGCTCGAACTCCAACATGAAGCGATTGTTGCAGAGGGGTGTCTAGCTGACCCGGCCTCACAGTCCCCACTTCCTCTTCAGCTCACCGAACAAGCCCGCCATGCTGAAGGGAAGCACGGAGAAGAAGTAGCCCACGGCAAGCCACCTCGTTGCCATGGCGGCCCTAGCCTTTGACAGGTCTAGTTCAACCGTGGCCGCGCCGTGCCTCTCCTGTGACCCGCGCTCAGGCTTGCCTGAGAGGCGGACGGGGCTATGGCCCCCCGCCCACCGTGCGAGGAGGAGCCCTTCTCCAGTCTGTTGCCGCAATCGCCGCCGCTTGATGCGACGACTTCCAGCTTGCTCTCTGCAGCCACTTTCTTGAGCTTACGATCGCCATTGTTCTCCATGGTGTTTCGGGTGTGTGTGTGTACGCTGATTGCAATGTGTTGGCGGCCCCGTTCATCCTTGGGTTTATATCCATTTCTCCATGTATAGCGTATGGCATGGGATCAACCATTCCTAGCCAGTAATCCCAACTTTTATCCGGTGGATCTCCTGTTTGGGAAAAATTGATTTGATCCTGGTTCCTTTGCTGAACAAACAACATTGATCCCTCCTCACAAAATATACCAGCAATTTCCTTTATATGCCGGGTCTTCCCCTTGTGATTGCTATCCCCCTGTACTATCCCAGCTCCGGTCTGTCCGATCCAATGAATCTGCCGAGCAGGACATATATTTGCACCTTGACTGATCTGATTCCCATCTGCCCCATTCACTTCCTCTGTTCCCTGATCCGTCCATACAGAGAAGGATTCGCAGTCCTGATGGTCCGAGTCTTTCCCCAATTGGAGGTTACTAACCTTGGAAAGGAATTAAGTGCCTGATCTCAATCAGATGCCAGATCCCAATCCAAAACGTCAATTCCGGGCTTCGTATCAGATCTTTCTCCTTCTAGTGCTCTACGGAATCGATCCATACCTGCTCTCACGTGCTCCACGATCTCGCCCGATTGATTGCTTCTGGATCTCCTTGCTCCTCGCGATACTAGGGAATCCGCCTTCCTCCGAGACACCAGGGATCGGACTGCTATCCCCATTTTCTTCCGGATCTCGTGGAGGCCCAATGGGTCCTCCTCGACAAGATCGCGGTGCGTCGGGGGCCTGGACACGCTCTTGCTCTATGTAGGGGGGCGGGGGGTAGCTGCGGATTCCGGCGCCGGTAGTGGTGCCGCGGTGGCCGGTTGCCACGCGACCACCTGAGGGAGCGGGGTGGCGTGGTTAGCGGACATTGGTGTTCCTTAGCATCTACGGTGATAGTTGTGTTGATCCTGCTGAAAATCAGAAAGTTTTGCACCCAGTAAATTAGTTTTGTTAATTCACAGAAACGTTCTTCTGATCTGATTCTTTTTGCTCTGGATTGGTACACGAATTACTTAGGACTTTATAATTTGGTAGAATTTTTGGAGTTCCATAAGTATACGTTTGATACAGATTACTACAGACTGTTCTGTTTTGACAGATTCTGTTTTCTATGTGTTGTTTGCTTATTTTGATGAATCTATGAGTAGTATTGGAGGGTATGAACCATAGATAAGTTGGAATACAGTAGATATTACACCAATATGAATTTATAATGAGTTCATTACAGTACATAAGTGGTGGTTTTATTTTCTTATACTAACGGAGCTTACGAGTTTTCTGTTGAGTTTTGTGTTGTGAAGTTTTCAAGTTTTGGGTAAAGATTCGATGGACTATGGAATAAGGAGTGGCAAGATCCTAAGCTTGGGGATGCCCAAGGCACCCCAAGGTAATATTAAAGGACAACCAAGAGCCTAAGCTTGGGGATGCCCCGGAAGGCATCCCCTCTTTCGTCTTCGTTCATCGGTAACTTTACTTGGAGCAATATTTTTATTCGCCACATGATATGTGTTTTGCTTCGAGCGTCATTTTCGTTTGTTAGTATTTGCTTTCTGTTATTTATAATAATTTTTTGCATCTTTATTTTCAATAAAAATGTCAAGGATAGCCTTTACCATGCTTATTTTGCTAGTTTACATGTTGCTGTTTGAAAACAGAAAGTTTACCGCTGTTGCAAAAATTCCCTAGAAAAGTAAGAGCATGATATAATGTTGAAACCTTTTGCATGATGAGATCTGATAAATTTACTACAGTGGGAATTTTATTTCATAATTTTTAGAGTTAGTTAAGTATGATGAATCTTGCATTCTTTACAGACTGTACTATTTTGGCAGATTGCTGTTATGTTTGAATTGTTTGCATATGTTTGCTTGTTTAATGATTCTATTTGAGGATAGGAGTATTAAATATGCAGAGGCATTTAGTATGCAATGTTGAATAATAATTTTAGTGATTTGTTACAGTAGAAAATGATAAGATTTTGCATTGGTTTATACTAACCTATCTCACGAGTTCTTGTTGAGTTTGGTGTGGATGAAGCTTTTGATAAAAAGAGAAACCATGATATGAGAGGAATTAAGGAGACACAAAAGTTCAAGATTGGGGATGCCAAAGGCACCCCAAGATAATATTTCAAGAAGTCTCAAGCATCTAAGCTTGGGGATCGATGCCCCGATAGGCATCCCACCTTTCTGCTTCAACAACTATCGGTTAGTATCGGTTGAGCCTAAGTTTTTGCTTCTTCACATGTGTTGTGCTATCCTTGCAATGTCATTTTATTTTGTTTTGCTTGCTGTTTGAATACAATACCAAGATATGAAAATCTTAAATGAGAGAGAGTCTTCGCATAGTTACATAATTTAGCTACTCATTGATCTTCACTTATATCTTTTTGGAGTAGTTTTTCGTTTACTCGTGTGCTTCACTTATATCCTATGAGTAAATTGTTGAATGAGTTGATTGTCATAAATCTGAAATTATATATGTCTCATTTTCTTATCCCATGGGGAGTTATGACTTCACGTCTAAGAAGTAGAGGTTGTAAATTTGTTGAAGGTTAGCAAGCATTGTATTGGTCATTTGAAAAATTCATGAAAGAATATTGAAGGAAGAGAGATTTCACATATAAATATACTATCGTAGACATCTTTTATAGTTGGGAGCACTCATTAAGTATGACATGCTAAAGAGTTGATGTTGGACAAGGAAGACAACATAATGGGTTACGTTTTCCGACATCTCATTTAAAGTATATTGTCATGGATCATTCAAACATGTTGAGCTTGCCTTTCCCCCTCATGCTAGCCAAAATTCCTTGCACCAAGTAGAGATACTACTTGTGCTTCCAAATATCCTTAAACCCAGTTTTGCCATGAGAGTCCACCATACCTACCTATGGATTGAGTAAGATCCTTCAAGTAAGTTGTCATCGGTGCAAGCAATAAAAATTGCTCTCTAAATATGTATGATATTTTGGTGTGAAGAAAATAGCTTTATATGATCTTGTTATGGAAGCAATAAAAGCGACAGACTGCATAATAAAGGTCCATATGCAAGTGCAATATAAAGTGACGTTCATTCACATTAAGATTTTGTGCATCCAACCCTAGAAGCGCATGACAACCTCTGCTTCCCTCTGCGAAGGGCCTATCTTTTACTTTATGTCTTTTACTTTATGCAAGAGTCAAGGTGATCTTTACCTTTCCCTTTTTCATTTTATCCTTTGGCAAGCTCCTCGCGTTGGGAAGATCCTGATATATATATCCAATTGGATGTAAGTTAGCATGAACTATTATTGTTGACATCACCCAAAGGTGAATACGTTTGGAGGCAACACTATAAGCCCCTATCTTTCTCAGTATCCGATTGAAACTCCATAACCATTAGTATTGCGTGAGTGTTAGCTATTGTAGAAGACTATATGATAGTTGAGTATGTGGAGTTTGCTATTCCTGAAAATAAGATGAATTGCAATTGTTTGATGACTGAGAATGATGTTTACTAGTTTTCAAGAAAGTTTATGGACTATGCTTTGACATGTGAATTGCTTGTTACTTTATCGTGAGAAGTTTTATGAGATGAACTACTGTTATGTCATATTATCATGCTAGAAAAGGTGAATGAAATTATCATTGATCAAACTTATGCACCTTCTAGCATTCACACTTCATAAATTCTTTCTTTTATCATTTACCTACTCGAGGACGACTAGGAATTAAGCTTGGGGATGTTGATACGTCTCCAACGTATCTATAATTTATGAAGCGTTCATGCTATTTTATTATCTGTTTTGAATGATTATGGGTTTTATTATACACTTTTATATTACTTTTGGGACTAACCTACTAACCGGAGGCCCAGCCCATATTGTTGTTTTATTGCCTGTTTCAGTATTTTGAACAAAAGGAATATCAAACGGAGTCCAAACGGAATGAAACCTTCGGCAGCGTGATTTTTTGGAAGAATATAATCCTGGAGACTTGGAGTTCACGTCAGAAGATACTCGAGGCAGCCACGAGATAGGAGGGCCCCCCTACTGGGCGCGCCCCCCTGTCTCGTGGGCCCCTCGAGCACCTCCCGACCGACTTCTTTCGCCTATATAAGCCTGCGTACCCTAAAAACATCGAATATCAAGATAGATCGGGAGTTCCACCGCCGCAAGCCTGTAGCCACCAAAAACCTCTCGGAAGTCCATTCCGGCACCCTGCCGGAGGGGGAACCCATCACCGGTGGCCATCTTCATCATCCCGGCGCTATCCATGACGAGGAGGGAGTAGTTCACCCTCGGGGCTGAGGGTATGTACCGGTAGCTATGTGTTTGATCTCTCTCTCTCTCTCGTGTTCTCTCTATGGTACGATCTTGATGTATCACGAGCTTTGCTATTATAGTTGGATCTTATGATTTTTCTCCCCCTCTACTCTCTTGTGAGGAATTGAGTTTTCCCTTTGAAGTTATCTTGTCCGATTGAGTCTTTATTTGAGAACACTTGATGTATGTCTTGCCGTGTTTATCTGTGGTGACAATGGGATATCATGTGCCACTTGATGTATGTTTTGGTGACCAACTTGCGGGTTCCGCCCATGAACCTATGCATAGGGGTTGGCACACGTTTTCTTGACTCTTCGGTAGAAACTTTGGGCACTCTTTGAAGTACTTTTATGTTGGTTGGATGAATCTGAGATTGTGTGATGCACATCGTATAATCATGCCCACGGATATTGAGGTGACAATGGAGTATCTAGGTGACATTAGGGTTTTGGTTGATTTGTGTCTTAAGGTGTTATTCTAGTATGAATTCTTGAATAGATTGATCCGAAAGAATAACTTTGAGGTGGTTTCGTACCCTACCATAATATCTACATTTGTTCTCCGCTATTAGTGGCTTTGGAGTGACACTTTGTTGCATGTTGAGGGATTGTTATATGATCTATCTATGTTATTATTGTTGAGAGAACTTGCACTAGTGAAAGTATGAACCCTAGGCCTTGTTTCCTACCATTGCAATATCGTTTACGCTCACTTTTATCACTAGTTACCTTGCTGTTTTTATATTTTCACATTACAATAACCTATATCTACTATCCATATTGCACTTGTATCACCATCTCTTCGCCGAACTAGTGCACTTATACAATTTACCATTGTATTGGGTGTGTTGGGGACACAAGAGACTCTTTGCTATTTGGTTGCAGGGTTGTTTGAGAGAGACCATCTTCATCCTACGCCTCCCACGGATTGATAAATCTTAGGTCATCCACTTGAGGGAAATTTGCTACTGTCCTGCAAACCTGTGCACTTGCAGGCCCAACAACGTCTACAATAATAAGGTTGTGTAGTAGACATCAAGCTCTTTTCTGGGCACGCCCCCCTGTCTCGTGGGCCCCTCGAGCACCTCCCGACCGACTTATTTTGCCTATATAAGCCTACGTACCCTAAAAACATCGAATATCAAGATAGATCAGGAGTTCCGCCGCCGCAAGCCTCTGTAGCCACCAAAAACCTCTCGGGAGTCCGTTTCGGCACCCTGCCGGAGGGGAACCCATCACCGGTGGCCATCTTCATCATACCGGCGCTATCCATGACGAGGAGGGAGTAGTTCACCCTCGGGGCTGAGGGTATGTACCAGTAGCTATGTGTTTGATCTCTCTCTCTCTCTCTCGTGTTCTCTCTATGGCACGATCTTGATGTATCGCGAGCTTTACTATTATAGTTAGATCTTATGATGTTTCTCCCTCTCTACTCTCTTGTGATGAATTGAGTTTTCCCTTTGAAGTTATCTTGTCCGATTGAGTCTTTATTTGAGAACACCGTATGTATGTCTTGCCGTGTTTATTTGTGGTGACAATGGGATATCATGTGCCACTTGATGTATGTTTTGGTGACCAACTTGCTGGTTCCGCCCATGAACCTATGCATAGGGGTTGGCACACGTTTTCTTGAATCTCCGGTAGAATCTTTGGGGCACTCTTTGAGTACTTTTATGTTGGTTGGATGAATCTGAGATTGTGTGATGCACATCGTATAATCATGCCCACGGATACTTGAGGTGACAATGGAGTATCTAGGTGACATTAGGGTTTTGGTTGATTTGTGTCTTAAGGTGTTATTCTAGTACGAATTCTTGAATAGATTGATCCGAAAGAATAACTTTGAGGTGGTTTCGTACCCTACCATAATCTCTACGTTTGTTCTCCGCTATTAGTGGCTTTGGAGTGACTCTTTATTGCATGTTGAGGGACTGTTATATGATCTATCTATGTTATTATTGTTGAGAGAACTTGCACTAGTGAAAGTATGAACCCTAGACCTTGTTTCCTACGATTGCAATACCGTTTACGCTCACTTTTATCACTAGTTACCTTGCTATTTTTATATTTTCAAATTTCAAAAACCTATATCTACTATCCATATTGCACGTGTATCACCATCTCTTCGCTGAACTAGTGCACCTATACAATTTACCATTGTATTGGGTGTGTTGGGGACACAAGAGACTCTTTGCTATTTGGTTGCAGGGTTGTTTGAGAGAGACCATCTTCATCCTACGCCTCCCATGGATTGATAAACCTTAGGTCATCCACTTGAGGAAAATTTGCTACTGTCCTACAAACCTGTGCACTTGCAGGCCCAACAACGTCTACAAGAAGAAGGTTGTGTAGTACACATCAGCCGCCTATGTACAAAGTAGCAAAATTATTACCTAGGCATATTGACCTCTGATCGTCTCATTCGCAGGAAAACCAGAGTCTCAGGGGCTACTATCTATACACAGTGCACATTGCGTTTACGGTACGGAACAAGAGGTTACAGTACGTACCTCAAAACCTCTTAGCAGGCTCGTAAAGGCTTCATTCAATCCGCTTTTTGCGGACCAAATTCTCTCAATCACCGTACCCATTAAGGTATGATGTTCCTCTGAGATAGATGCTTGCCGCAGAAGACCCGTCCATATGTCCGGCTGTATATCGGATGGTCCAGTACTTTTGTTGGTCTCTTCAGGAGCCGAACACCCCGGACCTCGGGCGGCCGAAGAGTCATCTTCTGGCCTGGCACTCCTTCGCGGGTTGGGAGAGATCCTCCGGGATGACACCTCGGGGTCGTCCGCCTTATGGGGCGGGGAAGTATGAGGTGGCGTTTCGCCCCCATCATCTTCAGAAGAAGATCCCCCGAAGACGAAGATTGTTGAGGGAGGCTATGGGCCGAACTACAAAACATACGTTTTAAAACGTTACCCTCACAAACGGGAAAAGAACAGGGCATGCTTATTAAACACCTTTGTTCACTTACGGCTCGGCTAAAGGATGGCCCCCTGGTGGGCACTGTGCAGCAATATCGACTCCCGAATTCGGGCCCCCTGATAGGGATTTCTTCCCTCGCTTGGAAGCATCGGCCTCCAGGTCTTCGGGAGCGGCTCTTTTCTTCCCGTACGGGGAGGGAATGTTAGATTCTCCTCCCCGTTCACCCTCCGGCATGGGAGTTCTGACTTCCTCGGATACAGTGCGTGATGCACCTCCGGTATGAAGGCCGCTTTGGGCCTCTACACTCCTCTCCTTTCCTTCCCTCAACGGCACTTGATATGGTGCTAGGGCCAGCATCCTGGTTAACACTGGGCCCGCTGAGTTTTCAGGAAGAGGGGCCGAGCACCTAATCCTCTCCGCCTTCTTCACCCATCCCTGGCAGAGTATGGTTTTCTCAGTTTTGTTATGAGGAACTTAAAACCAAAAACGTGTTAGGAAATAGAGTACTTACTGGGGAATCCGGGTGGTTGCAGTCGAGGCATGCGTCCTCTGTGGTGTCCGTACACCTTTTTCGTGATCCAAATACTAATTCATACATTCCTTCGAGCATTGTGCCGAAGAAGCGCTGAATGGTTCACGGTCCTTTCGGATTGAATTCCCACATACGGAGAGGTCGGCGCTGGCATGGCAAGATCCGACGGACTAACATAACTTGAATTATCTTGACGAGATAAATGCCCTTCTTAATAAGGTCTCGAATGCGGCTTTGCAGTATTTGAACTTCATCTAGCAACCGCCAATCTAGCCCCTTGTTAATCCACGACGCAAGCTGTGGCGGATGGTCGGATCGATAGGTGGGTGAAGCCACCCACTTGGTACCACAGGGCTCCATGATATAAAACCACTCCCGTTGCCATAGTCCGGAAGTTGCGGTGAAGAAACCCTTTGGCCAGACGGCGTCGGCCGATTTGCTTATCAGAGCACCTCCGCACTCTGCGTGTCTCCCATCTATTATCCTCGGCCTTACATCAAACGTCTTGAGCCACAAGCCAAAGTGTGGAGAGAGATGGAGGAAAGCCTCACATACGATGATGAATGATGAGATGTAAAGGAGGGAGTCCGGAGTTAGATCATGAAAATCTAGTCCGTAGTAAAACATGAGCCCTCGAACAAAAGGATTGAGGGAGAACCTAGCCCCTGAAGGAAGTGAGGGATAAATACGACCCTATCATTAGGCCTAAGGGTAGGGATAACCTGCCCTTGTGCTGGAAGCCTGTGAAGGATTTCCGTGGTCAAGTACCTCGCCTCCCTGAGCTTCGCAATATCCTCCTTGGTGACAAAGGAAGCCGTCCACCGGCCGTGAGAGCTAGATCCGGACAGAGGATTAGGCCTAAGGATCGAAGCGACTGATTAAGGTTCAGGTGTTGGAACTCGAGGTAGGAGGAAGAGGGAGTAGCGTAGAGGGGAAAGGCGGGTCTCGACCTCCTTATAAAGATGACGAATGTCAAACATCCCCTACGCGGCCTTAAAACATGCCTATCCCCAAGGAATCATACCAATGGGATGGTTGGGTTACCCATGCCCGTGTTGATGAGAATCCCGTAATAAGGGGGCACGATCTCCGCTTTGACAAGACGCGCCAATAAAATCGCATCGCGAAGCGTAGAGCAGTAGGCCGGAAAAACGATTCAAAATAATGACTGGATGATGACGTAATGTCGTGTCATCAGAACTGTCAGCGGATGGGACCTGTGAGAACATTATGATCTCCACGGTGGTATATGGGATTTTTTTTTGCAAAGCGGACATGATTCTTATGTTATGGATCTACTTTTAAGTATTCGGAGAAGGAACCCGCCTTGCAATGTCGAAGACAATTTGCGCGAGGACTCGTCGTCATTGAAGCCTAGTTTAGGGGCTACTGAGGGAGTCCTGGATTAAGGGGTCCTCGGACAGCCGGACTATATGCATATGCCGGACTGTTGGACTTTGAAGATACAAGATAGAAGACTTCGTCCCGTGTCCGGATGGGACTCTCCTTTGTATGGAAGGCAGGCTTGGTGGTTAAGATATGAAGATTCCTTTCTCTGTAACCAACTCTGTGTAACTGTAGCCTCCTCCGGTGTCTATATAAACCGGAGGGTTTGATCCGTAGGACAAGAACAATCATAACCATAGGCTAGCTTCTAGGGTTTAGCCTCTTCGATCTCGTGGTAGATCAACTCTTGTAATACTCATATCATCAAGATCAATCAAGCAGGAAGTAGGGTATTACCTCCATCGAGAGAGCCCGAACCTGGGTAAACACTGTGTCCCACATCTCCTGTTACCATTAGCCTTAGACGCACAGTTCGGTACCCCCTACCCGAGATCCGCTGGTTTTGACATCGACAACGTTCGACTACATCAACCGCATTAACTAAACGCTTCCGCTTTCGGTCTACGAGGGTACGTGGACACACTCTCCCCCTCTTGTTGCTATGCATCTCCTAGATAGATCTTTCATGATCGTAGGAAATTTTTTGAAATTGCATGCTACGTTCCCCAATAGTGGCATCCGAGCCAGGTCTATGCGTAGATGATATGCATGAGTAGGAGAAAGAGTTGTGGGAGATAATAGTCATACTGCTTACCACCAACGCCTTACTTTGATTTGGCGGTATTGTTGGATGAAGCAACCCGGACCGACATTACATGACCGCGTTCATGAGACTGGTTCTAGCGACGTGCTTTGCACACAGGTGGCTGGCCGGTGTCTGTTTCTCCAACTTTAGTTGAATCGAGTTTGACTACGGCCGGTCCTTGTTGAAGGTTAAAATAGCACACTTGACGAAAATCGTTGTTGTTTTGATGCGTAGGTAAGAATGGTTCTTGCTAGAAGCCCGTAGCAGCCACATAAAACTTGCAACAACAAAGTAGAGGATGTCTAACTTGTTTTTGCAGGGCTTGTTGTGATGTGATATGGTCAAGACATGATGTGATATAAATTGTTGTATGAGATGATCATGTTTTGTACCAGAGTTATCGGCAACTGGCAGGAGCCATATGGTTGTCGCTTTATTGTATGAAATGCAATCGCCATGTAATTTCTTTACTTTATCACTAAGCGGTAGCGATAGTTGTAGAAGCAATAGTTGGCGAGACGACAACGATGCTACGATGGAGATCAAGGTGTCAAGCCAGTGACAATGGAGACCATGACGGTGCTTTGGAGATGGTGATCAAAGGCACAAGATGATGCTGGCCATATCATGTCAAATATTTTGATTGCATGTGATGTTTATATTTTATGCATCTTATTTTGCTTAGTACGACGGTAGCATTATAAGATGATGCCTCACTAAATTTCAAGGTATAAGTGTTCTCCCTGAGTATGCACCGTTGCTACAGTTCGTCGTGCTGAGACACCACGTGATGATCGGGTGTGATAAGCTCTACCTTCACATACAATGGGTGCAAGCCAGTTTTGCACGTGCAGAATACTCGGGTTGAACTTGACGAGCCTAGCATATGCAGATATGGTTTAGAAACACTAAGACCGAAAGGTCGAACGTGAATCATATAGTAGATATGATCAACATAGAGATGTTCACCATTGAAAACTACTGCATTTCACATGATGATCAGACATGGTTTAGTTGATATGGATCACATGATCATTTAGACGACTAGAGCGATGTCCAAGTGGGAGCTCTTTAGTAATATGATTAATTATACTTTAATTTATCATGAACTTAGTCCTGATAGTTTTTTGCATATCAATGTTGATGTAGATCAGTAGCCCGTGCTACCATTCCCTTGAATTTTAATGCATTCCTAGAGAAAGCTAATTTGAAAGATGATGGTAGTAAACACGGACTGGGTCCATAACTTGAGGATTATCCTCATTGCTGCATAGAAGAATTATGTCCTTGAAGCACCGCTAGGTGTACCACCAGCGCCAGCAACTGCAGACATTGTGAATGCCTGGCAGTAGCATGTTGATGACTACTCGATAGTTCAGTGTGACATGCTTTACGACTTACAATCGGGACTTCAAAGACGTTTTGAACGTCATGGAGCATATGAGATGTTCCAAGATTTGAAGTTAATATTTCAAGCAAATGCCCGAGTTGAGAGATATGAAGTCTCCAACAAGTTCTATAGATGCAAGATAGAGGAGAATAGTTTTATCAATGAACACATACTCAGAATGTTTGGGTACCATAACCACTTGACTCAGCTGGCAGTTAATCTTCCTGATGATAGTGTCATTGACAGAGTTCTTCAATCACTGCCACCAAGCTATAAAGGCTTCATGGTGAACTATAATATGCAAGGGATGGAAAAGACTATTCCTGAGCTCTTCGCAATGCTAAAGGCTGCGGAGGTAGAAATCAAGAAGAAGCTTCAAATGTTAATGGTTAACAAGACCACTAGTTTCAAGAAAAAGGGCAAAGGGAAGAAGGGGAACTTCAAGAAGAATAGCAAGCAAGTTGCTACTCCCGGGAAGAAGCCCAAGTCTGGACCTAAGCCTGAAACTGAGTGCTTCTAATGCAAAGGGACTGGTCATTGGAAGCGGAACTGCCCCAAGTATTTGGCGGATAAGAAGGATGGCAAAGTGAAAGATATATTTGATATACATGTAGTTATTGATGTGTACCTTACTAATGCTCATAGTAGCGCCTGGGTGTTTGATACTGGTTCTGTTGTTTGCAACTTGAAACAGGGGCTACAGATTAAACGTAGATTGGCTAAGGACGAGGTGACGATGCGCGTCGGAAATGGTTCCAAGGTCGATGTGATTGCCATCGGCGCGCTAACTCTACATCTACCTTCGGGATTAGTTTTAGACCTAAATAATTGTTATCTGGTGCCAGCGTTGAGCATGAACATTATATCTGGATCTTGTTTGATGCGAGACGGTTATTCATTTAAATAAGAGAATAATGGTTGTTCTATTTATTTGAGTAATATCTTTTATGGTCATACACCCTTGTTGAGTGGTCTATTTTTGTTGAATCTCGATCGTAGTGATACACATGTTCATAATATTGAAGTCAAAAGATGCAAAGTTGATAATGGTAGTGCAACTTATTTGTGGCACTGCCGTTTAGGTCATATTGGTGTAAAACGCATGAAGAAACTCTATGTTGATGGGCTTTTGGAATCACTTGATTATGAATCACTTGGTGCTTGCGAACCATGCCTCATGGGCAAGATGACTAAGACTCCGTTCTCTGAAACAATGGAGCGAGCCACTAACTTATCGGAAATAATACATACCGATGTATGCGGTCCGACGAGTGTTGAGGCTCGCGGTGGGTATCGTTATTTTCTGACCTTCACAGATGTTTTGAGCAGATATGGGTATATCTACTTAATGAAATATAAGTCTGAAACATTCGAAAAGTTCAAAGAATTTTAGAGTGAAGTGGAAAATAATCGTAACAATAAAATAAAGTTTCTAAGATGTGATCGTGGAGGCGAATATTTGAGTTACGAGTTTGGTCTTCATTGGAAATAATGTGGAATAGTTTCGCAACTCACGCCACCTGGAACACCATAGCGTAATGGTGTGTCTGAACGTCGGAACCGTACTTTATTAGATATGGTGCAATCTATGATGTCTCTTACTGATTTACCGCTATCATTTTGGGGTTATGCTTTAGAGACGGTTGCATTCACGTTAAATAGGGCACCATCTAAATCCGTTGAGACGACACCATATGAACTGTGGTTTGGCAAGAAACCCAAGCTGTCGTTTCTTAAAGTTTGGGTTGCGATGCTTATGTGAAAAAGCTTCAACCTGATAAACTCAAACCCAAATTGGAGAAATGCGTCTTCATAGGATACCCAAAGGAAAATGTTGGGTACACCTTCTATCACAGATCCGAAGGCAAGATATTCGTTGCTAAGAATGGATCCTTTCTAGAGAAGGAGTTTCTCTCGAAAGAAGTGAGTGGGAGGAAAGTAGAATTTGATGAGGTAATTGTACCTTCTCCCAAATTGGAAAGTAGTTTATCACAGAAATAAGTTCTAGTGATTCCTACACCAGTTAGTGAGGAAGCTAATGATGATAATACTGATAATGAGCAGGATGTTTTGATTGTGACAGATGGTTTGGGTAGGGAAACTCCTGTGAGCTTAGAATGGCTAGACCAGGAAGAACACATCTATGAGCGTATCTCTTCTGTTAAACCTAAAAAGAAAAAACACAATAAATCTAATGTCAAGATCCCTAGGCCTGTGACTAGGAGTCAGAAAAGAAATAATACTGAGGAGGATTTAATATGTAACCCTGCCCCGTCTCCTGGTAGGGTTACTCGGACCAAATTTCACAAAAAACGTTCCAAATGAGAGGACTCATTTGGAACTGTCGAGGGGTGGGCAAGAAAGGAATGGCCACCTGCCTCTCAGACATGATTAGTGACCATTCCCTTGACTTCCTGGGTTTGCAAGAAACTATGAAAAAAGAGTTTACTCCTAAATGCCTGAGAAGAATTGATCCCTTTGACATTTTCCAGTGGAATTGGGTGCCTTCCACGGGCAAATCTGGAGGCATCCTATGCGGTACATGGAGAGATAATTTTGATATAGTCTCTTGTACTAAGGGCAAGTACATACTGCAACTAGTGTTGTATGACATACAGAAAAAAATCCAATGGGGTTTGCTGGTAGCCTATGGATCAGCGCATGATGAATTCAAAAAATGAATTCATAGTTGAGCTAGCTTCCTTTTGTAGTGGCATGACCATACCCTACATAGTAGGGGGGGATTTTAATATCCTGCGACATTCGGGAGAAAAGAATAAGAAGATGTCGAACAACAAAGCCACTGACTTGTTTAACTCCATTATCAATACACTAGCTCTTAGGGAGATTCATATCAGTGGGGGGAAGTATACTTGGGCCAATAACCAGACTCACCCCACGCTAGAGAAACTAGATCGAATCCTCATGTCAGAATGCTGGGAAGATATTTTCCCTCTGGTCTCTGTGAGGAAATTAGTTCGTGAGATTTCTGATCATAACCCCCTTCTGTTATCCTCCGAGGAAGAGGGGCGCGAAGCCCCGAAACCTCGTGAATTTCGCTTCAATCTGTCTTGGATTAATGATGAAAAGTTTCTGCCTACTGTGAGTAGGATTTGGGCTAGGAAGGTTGCCTCATCAGATCCCATTAATATACTGAATATCAAGCTGAAAAGATTTAAAACATACTTTAAGGGGTGGGGTTCCGATAAGTATGGTCATGATATGAAAAGGAAAGAGGACCTACGTATGGAACTTGCTATGCTTGAGGAAATGGAAGAAGAAGATATGTTGCCTCCTGACTTGTATAGTAGAAAGATGGATATCAACGCCGAGTTATATGAGCTCCTGGTTAACGAGGAAATATTTTGGCTCCAACAGTCCCATGAGAGCTGGCTGCTCAAACGAGACCTGAATACTGACTATTATCACAAAATTGCCAATGGGAGGAAACGAAAAAATACAATCCAATCGCTTAAAGTAGGGGAGACTTTGATTGAAGGCACGGACAATCTGGTTGCCCATGCCACTGAGTTTTACAAAGAGTTGTTTGGACCAGCTCCTGGTAACCAGATCCATCTTGATCTGGAAACCTGGTCACTTGAGGAGAAACTGGATGACAAAGATAATAAGGACCTATGTCGTGAATTTATAGAGCAAGAAGTCAAAGAGGCTCTTTTTGATATAGCTCCCAATAGGGCCCCCGGGCCTGACAACATTCCTGCTGAGTTCTATCAGGTATGATGGGACATAGTTAAAGATGATATTATGGCCCTGTTTAAAGCTTTCCACCAAGGAATGTTGGATGTTCAAAGGTTGAATTATGGGGTGATCACTCTTCTCCCCAAAATTTCTGGGGCTGAGAAGATTCAGCGGTATAGACCTATATGCTTATTGAGATGCCCATACAAGTTAATCACGAAAGTCCTTAACCGTAGAGTTGCTGTATATGCAAATAAACTCATTAGCCCTACTCAAAACTCCTTTACAAAGGGGAGAAATATCATGGACGGCGTCTTGTCCCTACATGAGCTTCTTAATTACACATACGTTAAGAAGAGAGTAGGAATTGTCCTTAAACTGGACTTTGAAAAAGCATATGACAAGGTAAATTGGGACTTTCTCCTGGAGTGTCACAAGATGCGAGGCTTTGATGATACGTGGTGCAGATGGATTGAGTAGATCTTGCATAATGGGACAGTCAGCATTAAGCTTAACGGTAGTGTTGGGCCGTACTTTCAAAGCAAAAAGGGTGTGAGGCAGGGGGACCCGCACTCTCCCTTTTTGTTCAATCTAGTTGTTGAATGTCTCGCTAAAATGATTAAAAATGCCCAGAAAACAAACTGATTGTAGGTCTAGCGGCCGACCTGATTCCTGATGGGGTGGCGATTCTACAATATGCGGACGATACAATCATTTGTATCGAAGATGATGTGGATAAGGCTGCCAACCTGAAGTTTCTGTTGTATATGTTCGAAATGATGGTGTGGTTCGAAAGTTAACTTCCAGAAAAGTGAGATCCTCACTGTGGGAGGAGATGATAATGTGGTGAATAAATATGTAAAAAATTTCAACTGTGAGATTGGCAGTTTCCCACTCAAATATTTGGGGATGCCTGTGAGTTATGCCAATCTTAAAACTTTGGACTGGGAGTTCCTTGTTGATAAGTACCTGAAAAGATTTGATGCCTGGATTGGAAACGCTGCCTCAATGGGCGGGAGACACACTCTGCTTGATTCTGTTGTCACTCAGCTCTCTCTCTCTATCATATGTCTATGTGGCTTATGAACAACACTTTCATCGAGAAGCTAGATAAACACAGACGCAGATTCTTTTGGCAAGGGTGTAACAAAAAAAGGAGATACTATCTTGTCAAGTGGAGCAAGATTTGTAGATCCAAAAACAAAGGGGGTTTGGGCATTAAAGACCTTAAAACAAAATATCAGCCTCATGGTCAAATGGTGGTGGAAATTAGAGACACAAAACGGGCTTTGGCAGGATATAGTCCGTGCCAGGTATCTTCGCAACATCTTTGTTGCTGAAGTTTCCCCCAAATTCTCCGACTCGCCCTGTTGGAAGGCCTTACTCAAAATCAAAAACATATATATGATGGGCAGGAAAATCGAAACTGGTGCTGGAAACCTGATAAGATTGTGGAAAGATCCAATCAATGGGCTGACCCTATTTCAGGATCAATACCCACGTTTGTTTGAGATATGCAACTACCCTACGAGTACCCTGAATAGGAAAGATGGACTTGAGGACACCGATATGTTCAGACGTAGGCTTACCCCTGAGCTGTCCAAGCAATGGGAGGATATGCGTGCTACGGTTAATAGAATCCACCTCGTTGAGAGGAGCGATTGTGTCTTCTGGGGACTCAACCAGAATGGCAAGTTCATCACTAAATCGGTGTATAAGATGTTGGAGGAGCCCCTTAGTGGTTGCCACTACAAATGGATTTGGAAAGCCAAAATCCCTCTCAAAATCAAAATCTTCCTATGGCAGATGTCGCAAGATGCAATTCTCACTAGGCAAGTCATGAGGAAAAAGAAATGGCCGGGGAACCCCTGTTGCTCCTTTTGCAAACAGGTTGAAACGGTGCAACACCTATTTTTCAATTGTCCTGTGGCTAGAATTGTATGGCGATCGATTGGAGTTGCTCTTGGTACTGATAGATGTCCGTCGAATTACTGGCAGTACTTTGTGTGGTGCAACAAATTCCTTCCTGGGAAACAAACGTTTTACACAGTAGGTCTGGCGGCTGTATGTTGGGCGATTTGGTTGGCGCGCAACCGAGCTACCTTTGAAAAAACAAATCAAGACTCCTTTTGAGATTGTGTTTTATTTGTGTTCCTTTCAACTTTACTGGACAGGGCTACAGCAAGGGGAGGACGCCAAAGATCTTCGTTCCGGAGCCGAGATGATCAGGACTGGCACGATGAAGCTGATGAAGGTGTGTGGCGCTGTCAAGCAACCAATCCAGGGCGCTTGAAAGGAGGACGGGCGCGCAACCTCGATGCTGGATTCTCTCGGCGAAGATTACCATCTGATTACTTGACTTTGTAGTTGTGTTCTGATACTTGATCTTGAGCTTTTGAGATTGTAATAGGATAGATGTTATGTCGTGCTACCAGGTTTTTGCCCCATGATACTCGTTTCGATGGCGAGCGAGTATGGTGGGTTTCCTGGTAGTGCTTGAACTCGCTTTACTTCTTTCCCTCCTCCTGACATTCTCGCTCGAACTGGTTGTATTTCCGTTCTTTGCAATGGAAAGGGGTAAATCCCGGTTCAAAAAAAAAGCTAATGATGATGATCATGAAACTTTAGATCAAGTTACTACCGAAAATTGTAGGTCAACAATAGTACGATCCGCACCATAGTGGTACGGTAATCCTATTCTGAAGTCATGTTACTAGACCATGATGAACCTACGAACTATGAGGAAGCGATGATGAGCCCAGATTCTGCAAAATGGCTTGAGGCCATGAAATCTGAGATGGTATCCATGTATGAGAACAAAGTGTGGACTTTGGGGGACTTGCCCGATGATCGGAAAGCCATACAAAATAAATGGATCTTCAAGAAGAAGACTGACGGTGACGGTAATGTTACTGTCTACAAAGCTCGAGTTGTTGCGAAAGGTTTTCGACAAGTTCAAGGAGTTGACTACAATGAGACCTTCTTACCCGTAGCGATGCTTAAGTCTGTCCGAATCATGTTAGCAATTGCCGCATTTTATGATTATGAAATTTGGAAAATGGATGTCAAAACTGCATTCCTTAATGGATTTCTTAAAGAAGAGTTGTATGTGATGCAACCAGAAGGTTTTGTCGACCCAAAAGGTCCTAACGAAGTGTGCAAGCTCTAGCGATCCATTTATGGACTAGTGCAAGCCTCTCAGAGTTGGAATATACGCTTTGATAATGTGATCAAACCATATGGTTCTATACAGACTTTTGGAGAAGCTTGTATTTACAAGAAAGTGAGTGGGAGCTCTATAGCATTTCTGATATTATATGTGGAAGGCATATTGTTCAATGGAAATAATACAGAATTTCTGGATAGCATAAATGCTCCTTATATCTTCCTAAAAACAGTCACCATACCTACCTATTATGGCATTTCCATAGCCATTCCGAGATATATTGCCATGCAACTTCCATTGTTCTGTTTTTATAACACACATCATCATTGTCATATTGCTTTGCATGATCATATAGCTGACATAGTATTTGTGGCTCAGCCACCGTTCATCATTTATATACATGCTATGCTAGATCATTGCACATCCTGGTATACCGCCAGAGCCATTCATATAGAGTCATATTTTGTTCTAGTATCGAGTTGTAGTTTTTAGTTTTAAGTAAATAGAAGTGTGATGATCATCATTATTCATTATTAGAGCATTGTCCCAAGTGAGGAAAGGATGATAGATATAATGAATCCCCCACAAGTCGGGATAAGGAACCGGACAAAAAAGAAAAAAATAAAGAGAGAAAAATAGGCCAAAAAGAGCCCAACAAAAAAAGAAAAAAATGAAAAAGGAAAAATGGGAGAAAAAAGAGAGAAGAGGCAATGTTGTTGTACTTTCCACACTTGTGCTTCAAAGTAGCACCATGTTTTTCATATAGAAAGTCTCCTATCCTTACATTTTCATATAACTAGTGGGTATTTTTCATTATAGAACTTGACTTGTATATTCCAATGATGGGCTTCCTCAAATGCCTGAGGTCTTCATGAGCAAGCAAGTTGGATGCACACCCACTTAGTTTTGTTTTTTGAGCTTTCATGCACTTATAACTTAGTGCATATGTTGCATGGCAATCCTTACTCCTTGCATTGACATCAATTGATGGGCATCTCCATAGCCCGTTGATTAGCCTCGTCAATTTGAGACTTTCTCCTTTTTTGTCTTCTCCATATTATATCTATCACCATACTCTATTCCACCCATAGTGCTATATCCATGGCTTGTGCTCATGTATTGCGTGAGGGTTGAAAAATCTCAAGCGCGTTAAAAAGTATGAACGAATTGCTTGGCTTATCATTGGGGTTGTGCATAATAAATACTTTGTGTTAAGAAGATGGAGCATGACAGTGCTATATGATTTTCTAGGGATAACATTCTTTGGCATGGATATTTTGAAAGGCATGATTGTTTGTTGGTTTGCCTTGTTATTATTATTTTTATGTAAAATTATAGACTATTGCTTTGAATCATTAGGATCTTAATATTCATGTCACAAAAGAGAGAGATTACATAATGAACATGTTAGGTAGCATTCCACATCAAAACAATAGGTTTTATCATTTACCTTCTCAAGGACGAGCAGGAAATAAGCTTCAGGATGCTTGTTACGTTTCCAAAGTATCTATAATTTTTTATTGTTCCATGCTATTATATAATCAACCTTGGATGTTTTATATGCAATTATATATCATTTTTTTGTGACTAACATATTAACTTAGTGCCAAGTGCTAGTTGCTGTTTTTTTGCCTATTTTTTTATATTCTAGGAAATCAGTATCCAAATGCGACGAAACTTTTTGACGATTTTTTCTGAACATAAGAGATACTAGAAGCTTTGGGAAACCAACAGAGAGCCACCCAAAACACTTTTTTCACCGCCGCAAGTTTCTGTTCTCGCGAGATCCCATCTGGAGGCCTTTTCCGGCACTCTACAAGACTGGGAATTGATCACGGAGGGCTTGTACATCAACCTTGTTGCCCCATGGATGATGTGTGAGTAGTTTACCACAAACCTACAGGTCCATAGCTAGTAGCTAGATGGCTTTTGCTCTCTCTTTGATCTTCAATACAATGTTCTCCTTGATGTTCTTGGAGATCTATTCGATGTAATCCTTTTTTTGCGTTGTGTTTGTCGGGATCCGATGAATTGTGGGTTTATGATCAGATTATCTATGAATATTATTTGAGTCTTATCTGAACTCTTTTATGCGTGATTGTTATATCTTTGTATTTCTCTCTGGTCTATCCATTTGGTTTGGCCAAATAGATTGATTTCTCTTGCAATGGGAGACGTGCTTTGTGATGCGTTCGATCTTGCGGTGCTCAATCCCAGTGACAGAAGGGGGCATGACACGTATTTGTATCATTGTCATTAAGGATAAAACGATGGGTGTTATTCATATTGATTGGATTTACTTTGTCTACATCATGTCATCTTGCTTAAGGCGTTACTCCGTTCTTTATAAACTTAATACTCTATATGCATGCTAGATAGCGATCGATGTGTGGAGTAATAGTAGTAGACGCAGGCAGGAGTCGATCTACTTGTATCGAACATGATGCCCATACATATGATCATTGCCTTGGATCTCGTCATGATTTATTCGCTTTTCTATCAATTGCGCAACCGTATTGTTTACCCACCGTATGTTATGTTCAAGAGAGAAGCCTCTAGTGAAAACTATAGCCCCCGGGTCTATCTTTATCACATATTAAAATACAAAAATACCTTGCTACAATTTATTTACTTTTATTTTATTTTGTGTTTTTGTTCACTACGAGATTTGATCTCTACAATTAAACGTCAAGGATTGACAACCCCTTGTTTGCATTGGGTGCAAGTGAGCTAGGGTAAGCGATAAATAGTTAAGGGGCTGAGTGCATTTTTTCTAGATGACCAAAGCAAATTGGTCGCAATTTAGAAGCATGCATGTATGAAGCTAGGACAAAATGAAAATGGTGCAATTTTTGTCCGATATGGATGCATGACAATTTACATAATGAGAACAAAGCAAATTTACCGCCAACAATGGGTTCATATATTTGGAAGCTATTGCAGGAAGCGTCGAAATGAAATTGTCACAACATTTGTCAGATTCAATGGAAGTAATGAAAACTACTAAAACTATGGAATATTGAAAACAATACTAGGCAGAGAACAAATGTGGATAACAATTAAAAAAACGTCTGTTGAGTGAATTACAAAGAAATTTCCATAAAAAAATCCCCAAATCAGGGCTATCGACGGAGTGGAGACTACTTCCGATTTGGATACATGGCGCTCCAAATAGGACAGAATTTCTGTGATCCATGTCTCTTCTTGTTGGGGAACATAGTAATTTCAAAAAAATTCCTACGCACACGCAAGATCATGGTGATGCATAGCGACGAGAGGGGTGAGTGTTGTTCACGTACCCTCGTAGACCGTAAGCGGAAGCGTTATGACAACGCGGTTGGTGTAGTCCTACGTCTTCACGATCCGACCGATCCAAGTACCGAACGCATGGCACCTCCGAGTTCAGCACACGTTCAGCACGATGACGATCCCCGGACTCCGATCCAGCAGGGTTTCGGGGATGAGTTCCGTTAGCACGACGGCGTGGTGACGATGATGATGTTCTACCGACGCAGGGCTTCGCCTAAGCACCGCAACGATATGACCGAGGTGGAATATGGTGGAGGGGGCACCGCACACGGCTAAGGAACGATCACGAAGATCAACTTGTGTGTTCTAGGGTGCCCCCTGCCCCCGTATATAAAGGAGCAAGGGGGGGGGTGCGGTCAGCCCTAGGAGGAGGCGCGCCGGAGGAGTCCTACTCCCACCGGGAGTAGGACTCCCCCCTTTTCCCTAGTTGGATTAGGACTTGGGGGGAAGGAAGAGAGGGGGGAAAGGAAATGGGGGGCGCCGCCCCTCCTCCTTGTCCAATTCAGACTTGGGGGGAAGGGGCGCGCGGCAGCCCCTAGGCCTCCTCTCCTCTTCCTCCACTAGGTCCAATAAGGCCCATTAGGTTACCGGGGGGTTCCGGTAACCTCCCGGTACTCCGGTAAAATGTCGATTTCAACCGGAACACTTTCGATGTCCAAACATAGGCTTCCAATATATCAATCTTTATGTCTCGACCATTTCGAGACTCCTCGTCATGTCCGTGATCACATCTGGGACTCCGAACAATCTTAGGTACATCAAAACTCATAAAACTGTCATCGTTACGTTAAGCGTGCAGACCCTAAGGGTTCAAGAACTATGTAGACATGACCTAGAACTATTCTCGGTCAATAACCAAGCGGAACCTGGATGCTCATATTGGCTCCTACATATTCTACGAAGATCTTTATCAGTCAAACCGCATAACAACATACGTTGTTCCCTTTGTCATCAGTATGTTACTTGCCCGAGATTCGATCGTCGGTATCCAATACCTAGTTCAATCTCATTACCGGCAAGTATCTTTACTCGTTACGTAATGCATCATTCCGTAACTAACTCATTAGCTACATTGCTTGCAAGGCTTATAGTGATGTGCATTACCGAGAGGGCCCAGAGATACCTCTCCGACAAACGAAGTGACAAAACCTAATCTCGAAATACGCCAACCCAACATGTACCTTCGGAGACACCTGTAGAGCTCCTTTATAATCACCCAGTTACGTTGTGACGTTTGGTAGCACACAAAGTGTTCCTCCGGTAAACGGGAGTTGCATAATCTCATAGTTACAGGAACATGTATAAGTCATGAAGAAAGCAATAGCAACATACTAAACGATCAAGTGCTAGGCTAACGGAATGGGTCATGTCAATCACATCATTCTCCTAATGATGTGATCCCATTAATCAAATGACAACACATGTTTATGGTTAGGAAACATAACCATCTTTGATTAATGAGCTAGTCAAGTAGAGGCATACTAGTGACGTTATGTTGGTATATGTATTCACACATGTATCATGTTTCCGGTTAATACAATTCTGGCATGAATAACAAACATTTATCATGGTATGAGGAAATAAATAATAACTTTATTATTGCCTCTAGGGCATATTTCCTTCACTTCTATGGGCGACCGGTGAAACCCGGAATGCACCTAATACAAATGATGGGGGATCCTGACGCGAAGCATGAATCGCAAATGAAGATGGGGTGCTCGACCTGCTAACGCCAGGATGGCGCATGGCCGGCAGAGGGACGCATCGGTGGAGAGGACAAGGGGGCAGCCATGATGCTCCACGGCGAGGTTGGAAGGAGGAACATAGGGGCAAAGTCCGGCCGGTGAGGTGGAGGTGCGGGGCGGGTCGATTTGGCCAGTGAGGTGGAGGTGTGAGGTGCATTGAACCTGGCCAGTGAGATCACGGTGGGAGGTGGGCAGATTTGGCCGGTGAAGTTGCGATGTGGGAGCAGTAGGGCAGTGACGAGTTGGCCGCGAGGCTGGCGAGGGTGGAGAGAAAGCTCGGGCGATGCGATCGTTATGGACGATGGGGTCATCAAGAATTAATGAGAGGGGATTACATTCAGGGATTATGCTCGTGATTGTTTTATTTCCTGTTTACAAAACTAGAGAAATCATGAGCGTAAAATTTCCAATGAATCGACGAGATTTAAGTGGTCTGGGCGTCCCTTCAGACTATTGATAGGAAGTGTTTTTCATACTTGAATGTGATTAGGTTGGTTTGACCGGAGGTACCTGTTTATCCCGCGTACACTTTATGATGTGGTCATAGGGTAATTTAAATTTGCTCTTTTATTAATAACAAGTAGTGGAGAAGAATTCTCGGGAGCTCCTAACAGGCACCGAAGAGAACCTAAAGTGTGGTTCTATGAGCAGTTTCTATGAAGGCACATAGTCATTCGCTCACTGATTCGATCGTTGTTCTATTGTTCTAGATTTGTTTTTAAAACAACTGATAAAAAACTAAAAAAATGCTCATGGGTTTTAAAAAGTTCACCGATTTTTTTTAAGTTCATCGGCTTTGAAAAAAGTTCATGGAATTTTGAAAAAAAATCATTGGTTTTGAAAAACATTCAAAATTTCAAAATATTTAAAGGATTTTAAAAAATTTCACCGATTTTCAAAAGAAATCATCATTTTTTGCAAAAAGTTCATGAATCAAAAAAGAATACATAGACTTTGAAAAAAGTTCATGAATTTTAGAAAATATCATAAATTTATTCAAATAGTTCATTGATTTTGAAAAAAAATCATCTAATAGGAAGAAACACGAGTTTGAAAAAAAAAAGGTCATCAATTTTGGAACAACTTCGTCTATTTGAAGAAAAAGTTTGCAAAATTGAGGGGAAAAGGAAAGGGATAAAAGGAAAAATAAAAATAAAGAAAATAAAATAAGAAAAGACGGAAAAACATGCACTTGGTTATCACGTTGATCGCTGAATCTCGTGCGTCGCAGGTTCGAATCCCAGCTCTCGCACATTATTTGCAGGTTACAAACATACACAAAATGAAAATATGCCAGCCCAACATAATGAGAGGTTGTGCACCGTTTTGTAAATAGCGAAGGAATGGGCACCTGAGCTCCTATACGCCGCCATGTGCGTCAGATCGTCGCGGCTTCGCTGAAGCAACGCGCAAACGGGCTAGCACAATTATCACGCGTCGAGCAAAAATCGAAAAAAAGCTCACGCCTGGGATCGTACCCCCGACCTCATTCTGGATTCTAACGAGCCTAGCCACCCAACCTACCGATCTACAACAGCACAAACGCAGCTCCAGGCGTAAAGTTTGAAAGACAGCGCCGAATCCTTTTTTTTAAGTCAATATTTTTATAATATACGTTGAATAAGTTTTAAAATACAGTGCACTTTTCTTGTAAACAAACACTTAACAAATTTCAAATACACAAATGAACCTTTGTAGTATAGATT
This sequence comes from Aegilops speltoides, assembly GCA_021437245.1. NCBI lineage: Eukaryota > Viridiplantae > Streptophyta > Magnoliopsida > Poales > Poaceae > Aegilops > Aegilops speltoides. Next base: position 103,069 of record JAHHZJ010002440.1, read on the forward strand.
GATTTTTTTTAATATATGATGAAAAAATTAAATACATGGTGAACATTTTTAATATACATTGAACAATTTCATAATATATTATGAACATTTTTTAATACTCAATGAACATTTTTATAATGCAAGGTGCACTATTTCGAAATATACAATGAACATTTTCTTAAAACAATGAAGATTTTTGTAATACGCGGTGAACTTTTTATATAATACGTAGTAAAGAGAAGAAAAACAAAAACATAAAATATAAAAGGAAACATAAAAGAAAAGAGGAACCAAAACAGAAAAAATAAAAAACTGGAACAAAACAACTGAAAACCAGACAAAACAGTGAAAAGGCTGGAAGCAAAAGACTATGGAAGAAAACGAAAAGAAAAGACCCACAAGGAACAGAGAAGGAAGCAGCAGTGAATGAATCAAACGGCAAACGCCAATCCCGGACATGGGTCGGCCGAACCGGAGGCTCGCCTCAGCGAAAGCACAGCTTCCTTACGCTACCGAGCGTCAAACAGGGTTTGCCCAGGCACCGTTTAGGAAACGCCAGAAGAGAGCTCCTCTTCAGCGCCCATAGCCGAAATCACTAATTAAGGAGTACTCCTTGCGGAGATCACTCCAACTCCCCCAGGTTGTGACAAGTGGCGTGCTGCATGTGCGGCACTTGTTGCAACCTGGGAGTTTTCCCTTTTTTTTCGTAGATCCGTTTATTCAACACGTTTTATCTCTTAAACCGTGCTTCTAAATCTTGAACCGCTTTCGCCGTTGGATTCCTCGCGTTGAGATCTTCAAAACTAGATCCCATGTTGATAGGTTTTGACGAACATTTTTTCACGAAAAAACCGGATAAAAAATCCGAACCGGGAACACGGGTTTTTTTTTCCTTTCCGAAAGAGGCATGCCAATGCCTCTGAAGAAATCACAACCGTGCCTCTCGCGGAAGAAAAAAAAACAGAAAATGCGCTTTTTTCCTTTCCGAAAGAGGCACGCCCGTGCCTCTCGCGAAAGCACAACCGTGCCTTTTGCGGAAGTAAAATCGTGCCTCTCGCGAAAGGAAAAAAAACAGAAACCGCGTCTTTTTTCCCTTTCCGTAAGAGGCACGCCCGTGCCTCTCGCGAAATCACAACCGTGCCTCTCGCAGAAGGAAAACCGTGCCTCTCGCGAAAGAAGAAAAAACAAAAAACACATTTTTTTTCCTTTCCGGAAGAGGCACGCCCATGCCTCTCGCGGAAGCACAACCGTGTCTCTTGCGGAAGCAAAACCGTGCCTCTCGCGAAAGAAAAAAAAACAGAAAACACGTTTTTTTTCCTTTCCGAAAGATGTACGCCCCGTGCCTCTCGCGAATGCACAACCGTGCCTCTCGCGAAAACAAAACAGTGACTCTCGTGAAAAAAATTGTATTTTTCTGCGTAATTTTTTTTCAAAAAATATTTTTGGTCGAAAAGCTAAGAAAGACCGGTAGAAAATAAAAACGTCAAAAAAACCCGAAAAAAATCATTTAAAAAGCCGAGAACACATGCGTAAAAATAAAAAAATAAAATCCGGAGAGAGCGTCCAGAGCGCGACACATGGCGAATGGCTGTGAGCGCGCCAAGTGGCGCTGATTGTTGCGACGCTCCCAAAGGAGCGCTCGTTAATTAGTTGCTCCCGCCCATAGCGCCCCTTAGCCTAGTGGGCGCTCGAAGGCGTGCAGTATTGGGCCGGCCAGTATCACTCCCCATACCCACGTCCAGATAGTCAGAAAACACACAAAAACAAAAAAAATGCCAAACACGGAATTCGAACACAGATACTAACGTTGACGGACTGGGCGCAGTACCCACTGCAGTAAGTAATTTTAGTTGTTCTATCTGAAAACATATCTCTTTTAGCCTGGTCTAGGTCCCAGTACAAATTATTTCAAAAAAAGGAACGTAAAATTTACAAGAATTCACCAATTTTAAAATAAGATCATTGCTTTTGAAAGAAAATTCACATATTTTCTATAGAAATGTTCACAAAAAAGTTCGCCAGATTTTGAAAAATAGTTCACGGATTTGAAAAAAGCTCATCGATTTTTATAAAAAAAAAGCTCACCTGATTTCCAAAAAAAATCACGATTTTGAAAAAAGTTCACTGTATTTTGAATCACGAATTCGGAAAAAGTTCACCTGATTTGGAAAAAGTTTGGCGGATTTTGAAAAAGTTCATCAATTTTGATTTAAAAAGTACATTAATGTGTAACAACTTCATCATTTTTAAAAATATTCACCGATTTTCATGAAGAAGTTCATTCATTCAAAAGAAGTTCACCAAACTTTGAAAAAAAGGCATTTTGAAAACAAGAACGAAAAAGGAACAAGAAAAAAAGGAAAAAAAAGAAAAGAAAAAAGGAAAAAACAGAAGAAAAAAGAAATGGAAGGAAAAGAAGGTAACTAATCACACTGCGTTCGTTGTCTAGTTGGCTACCAGAGATAGTTCTTAAGGAGAGGTCGCGGGGTTGATTCACAAGCACGCAGCTATTTAAAGTTCAAAAACGGGAAAACAAATACTCCCTCCGTTCCTAAATATTTATCTTTCTAGACATTTCAAATAAATACAACATACGAATGTATGTAGACATATTTTAGAGTATAGATTCACTCATTTTGCTTTATATGTAGTCACTTGTTAAAATTTTTAGAAAGACAAATATTTAGGAACGGAGGGAGTAGTAAACTGGCCGGCCCAGCGCAGACAGCGGATGTCCGCCCGTTTGCGCCGATGCCTTTAACCGGCGCAGCGCCAAATAGAGGATTTGGCAGAACTCTCTGCCGGCAGAAAAGCAGTAGTAGCTGGGCTAGGCGACTATCTATGCGTTGGGCCTTTTCTGCCTTTGCCAGCAGACCGCTGTTGACCCAGTCCAGCACTAGAGTTTATTTTTTTTGTCTTAGAAAGAAAAACACAGCACTGAAGATCAGGGAATGAACCAAGGGGCTATGGGGGTTGTGGGACGAGGCTATGCACCGCCTCGCCTGAAGTCAGCGATGCTGTCACAAAAGTTTACTTCTCTTCTTTTGTGTATCTTTCCGTTTTAATTTTGCTTCTATTTTCTCTCATTTTTATTTAAATTTTCATATTTTCCTTTCAGTTTTTTAAAGTGTTCATTTCACATTTCAAAAATGTTAATCATATATTTTACAAATATATAATTTATATTCAAAAATGTTTCTGATATACACGAAAAAATGTATGCTGTGTATGAAAAAAGTAGTCATCAAAATATGTATTTGAAAAAAATCATGTATTTCAAAAATTAACCTAGTACAGAAAAAAAATTAGTGCAGTTTTAATAAAATTTTGGTAACTTTCAATAAAAATCATACCAATATAAGAATGTTCCCGTGTTTCCAAAATGCATGCTTAATTTTTAAAAAAAATGTGTATAGAATGTCAAAAAAATTTGTAATGAAATAAAATGTTTTTAACATTAAAAAATGTATGTGACGTTGTATGGATATATTCCCGCCTTTGAAAAAAATGTGGTCACATTTAAAAAAAATGATATAGAATGTAAATAGATGTTTCCGTAGGTTAAAAAAATTATTTCCATAAAAAAATTACTTTTATATATATAATCACGTATTTCCAAGATATGTCCTTAAATTTTTTCGAAAATGTTTACAAAAGGCAAGAAAATGTTTGCATAGTTTAGAAAAATGTTTATTGTCATAAAACAAAGGTACAACATGTCTTTGCAAAAAAATGTACCATGAATTCGAAAAAACGTTCGAAACATGTATTATGTACTTGATAGTGTTGACAAGAACAAGCTTGAGTCAACCATCACGGGTTGTACAAAGTGATGCTCGCGGCACTTGCTGCAGGACATAATTATTGTGTCGGCGGTGTCTCTGTATTTCTTCCTCTTCTGATACATTTTAGGTTTCTTGCTAACATCTGTTTCATTGCAGTACTAGATCTTAATACTCTTTCTGCACTGAAGTACATGTTGAATTTCTATACATACTTGTTAATCTCAATATCTCTCTTGCTTGGACTTGTCTATATTACTAACGTATCTGCTCTTTCAGGTATGTCTGAAGCTCTATTGAAATATGCTCTTTCACAAATTTATCTGAACCCACCTATTTAGGCACATTCAAGTTACGAAGTACAAAGTACTTTATTTGTTTTTGATACAGTATTTTGAGGTTGATGGGAAACTATTACCAATACTGTGTGGACTCCCTAAGATCATTGACATTGTACGCCTTCTAATCCTTTACTATATATCTGTAGAGCGACCATATGTAAAAGAAATTTGCAAGATTCGTCTTCTCCTATTGTGTCTTGCAGAAATGAGCCTAAAGTAAGTGCTACTTCATTCAGAGAAGCTTTTTGGTCTCTACACTCTAGAACGCTTCTTCCGGTGATCTGCCTCACCTTTGAAATGCTTGCCTTTCTTTCTTACGGGATGCCTTCTCGAAAGAAATCGACGATGTTCCAGGTACACATTCTCTTACATTTATCAAAATATATATTGTCGGTATCATCTAAAAAGTGCATGCATCCGCGGTATCCCTTGTTTGTCTGTCCTGAAAGGTTACTCAGAGGAGGCCAATCATTGATGGTTACAAACAGCAACGCACACTACTAGGACAAGGCCTGCTAGTGGCGCACCAGTTTTGCCTACTAATGGCGCACTACTAGTGCGCCACTAGCACCACGCCATTAGAATTAAATACTAATGGCGCACCCCTGCTGCGCCATTAGTATAGCCCAACATGTGCCATTAGTATGCCTCCCGGGGGGCATATTTACCCATGTGCTTTGGCATACTAATGGCGCACTTGAGGGTGATGCGCCATTAGTATCCTTTCTGCAGTGCGCCATTAGTGTGCTGAGTGGTGCGCCATTAGTATGAATATTAGGGATTATATTTTTCTTTTCTGATATTTGCACAGGTTACAAAATATATTATTGGACAGGATATAGACAACACCACACAGCAACAGCAGATTCATCGAATACAATAGAAGATTAGTCTCCGAATACAATTCATCATATTAGTCTCCAAATTCAAAATACCGAACAAAGATAGAACATTACAAGTCTCGAGACCGCGAGTAGCGAGTTTGTCTTCACATTACAAGTCGATATCGATCATCTAAACTACCATCACATAGAAGAGAGCTGCGGTCATCACGATGAGCATCATCGCAATGAAACTGGTCTTCATCCGGTTCCTCCAATGCTCCCTCCTCTCTCCCGCTAGATAGCGCGTGTTTCTAGTTCTGCATCCGCCCTAGTGGTGTATCCTTTGTAACTGTTACCGCCAAAACGGTGAACCTGTCTCCGACACTCCTCCCAGTCGTCGTAGACTCCGGGAACCTTACCCTTGTACACGACATACGATGACATCTCTATGCACTAGCCAAACAAAACATTAGTAGAAATTCACAGACAATACATAAGCAATATATAAGTATGCAACAAAAGCATCAGAAGAGAAAAGCAAGACATTAATAGCATGATTCATGGTCCTACTAATAAATAGCATCAATTACATCTAAGTTGAACGACTGTCCAAACCAAAGAGACATACAAGTTCATTAAAGTTTAATTACAACATGAGCTAATCGATGTTTCAGAACTACACATAGCATCACTACTTTCGACTCGACTCAGGGAGCGGAGCGTGGATGAAGCCGCCGTCTCTCGTGATGGTCATGAAGTCACGGGCGTTGTCAGCCTGCATTTGTAGCGTTGTGTCTATATCACTGTTGGACGGTTGATATCTGAGACAGAACTGCCCCGAGGTACGAAGGACATCTTGATGGATGATTTCTGCAAACTCCGACTGGATGCAAAAGAATTCTTGTCTGATATCCGTGTCCTGGATTGCCGACAAGCTTGTGGCCCAGTCTTTGAGATTATTAGGTAGCAGAAGGTGATTATGGTCCCGTACGATCGCCCACATGTGATGGAGGGCATAGTAGGCATCCTTCTGACCTCCAGGCGGCTGCTTGATGCAGGGGAACGTCGTATTGTGGGTGAACATGTGATTGTCGTACCTACGAAATGGCATCTTAAAGGTGCCTCCAGATCTGGCGTAGCCGGGGAGAGCATCATCAAGAACTTTCTTGATATTTGTGTAGTCTATCTTCGACTCACGGTCTGGGTCGAAATACGTGGCCATGGAATATTTCGGGCTTAAGAGGATGAGTGTGCAATGTGTGTCACTGCACAAAACACGGAATGTTAGAAAAAAAGAACGATCGAAATCTAAGAAATCATATGTTACGGGGCGGTGAGGGGATGACTTACTCGGGAAAGTAAGGCACGAGGAAGTTATCCTTATCTGGGTTTGCCAGAATGATGCCTTCGAGGTGTGAACTCGCGACTTGCCGGTCCCCAGCGCTGCCCAAGATCTTGGCATGCATGTAGAAGGGGTCGACTATCCCGATGTCCGGGGTCTTGTCTCTAATGATCCGCATCTCCATACTCAGTGAAAACAGCCGAACGAAGGTCGAGTGCAACGTATGAAGGTTAAACATAGCGAAGATGTCATTAAACCGCAGGACGATCGTACCCCCGATGGCATTATCGACAGAGCCCTTGCCCTCTGGTACCTTGGCCACGAAAATCGGGTATGCCACATCATTCTGGGAGAGACGGCGCTTCTCCAAAGAAAGAACACTGTCATGCAGACTCTACATAGCACCAGTTGCAGCATTGAGCAGATTTGTCGGTAGCATCGCCCTACCCGCCACATGCACCCTTCTAGAGATATCCTTGTTATTCTCGGTGCCGGCTGGCTCGCACCAGCGCCCTTGTTATTCTTTCGTTTCCGTCCCTTCTTCTTCATCTGCTGTAATGGGATCGAGTTCTGCTCACAGACCGCCTTCTTGAGTGTGTTGGGGCTGATAATATTTCGCACCTCGGCTATCTGAGGCTCGGTGAAGGCGGCAGCTGGAGGCGTCTCCTGAGAACTGAACGCCAGACGACGCCTGTTGCAACTGGGTTTCTCCGCGGTACCAGCTAGATCACGGTCGTCTTTTTCAGGGTTGGGTTCTTGAGAAGGAGGCCCGCAGAATTCGTCACCGTACCCATGTTCGGCAAAGTACTTATCGACGTTGGTAAATGTACCGTCGTCGTTGTCGTCGTCGTCCGGATCCTGTGCCATATGCATGTCCGGATCCTATGCCATAGGGATGTCCGGCATGTCCGGTAGCATTGCGGCGGTCTTGCCATGGCTTGGCGCCGGCACGACTGGCGGTCTTGTCTATGGGGTGGTGTCCCCCGCCCCCAAACGAATCTGGCTCTTCGGCCAAAGCAGGGGCCAGCTTACGCAGGCGCTGAGGGTCATCACATCATCTTCGTCGGCCCCAGCGGGTCGAATCGGAGGTAACAACTCGTCGCAGCCTAGCAGCACCCGAACCAGTTCAACCCTATACACGGTGGGTGGCATCGGATTACCGTGGAACATGGGGTTGCCCGGTTGAACGATTCTGCCCTTGGCGACATCGACCAACTCGCCGCCCACGAAGTGCATGAGAGTGCACGGAACATCGGCGGCGCCCTGCAAAAACATGTAGGGCGTCAGGGATGCCCAGTCAAAGCAAGGAGATGAAGTCATCGGCCGAGAGGCTTAGTTACCGTGATGCCCTCAAGCTCGGCTAATGTCGAGGCACCGCCAACGGCGGGCGTGCAACAGACGGAGGGGCCGCTTGCTGGCGAGGTGCCGGCCGGCGTACACCCAGGTGCATTAAGCTCCAATGCCCGTGTCGGCGCCGGAGACACGAATACCGCCTCCGTCAGAGACACCAATGGCGCCGCCTGCGTGTTGTGCGATTTGTTGGCCGTGAAGCTGGGAACCGGGGGCGGCCCCTATTGGCCGCTCACAATCCACGTCGTCATCCCGTGAATCATGGTAAGCACCATGGCGGTGAGCATCATTCCCAATTGTTGTTGCACTTGCTCTTGGACAATCTCCGGAATCCGTGCCACTTGTGCCTTGAGTTCTTGAACCTCGCGCGACTGGCTTTCTTAGCTGGTCTTTTTCTCCTTTCGCCCACCAGCGGTATAGTATGACGACCATTTTGTGGACAAGCCTTTGCCGGCCACACGACCAGCTGACGACGGCTTACTGAGCTTATCCTTGTTTTTCATTACGTTCAACGCCCTATTTAAAGGGGTGTCGAAAGGGAAGCTCTGAGACGACCCCGCGCTACTGCTTTCAGTCTCCTGCGGAAGGAACGTGAATCATTTAGAAATATTGGGGAATTAATTAGAATGCAACCATATGGAGCTAATGACGCGGGGGTGTAGTCCTTACCAGAACAAGCTAAAGCGCCCTGGTCTTCGGATTCGTCGTAAGCTCCTTTGTTACCGGGTCCTCCTTGTACCGGGCCCTGACAAAGTTCCTGGTCTGCTTGTCACGGTATTTCTTGAAGCAGGGTGGTAGGCCTTGCTCGGCACGCCCCGCATCCTCCTTGTCCCATATAGGCTCCGCCACTCTGTAACCGCCGGGACCGGGTTGGTGGACCCCTAAGTTCAACTGCCGCATTTCTTTCCCCCGCTGCCTTGATTCGGAGGTTGCGCTACTCTTGCACTTGATCTTGAACTCCTTGTAGTCATCTTCGCTGATCGAAGGATTTTTCGCCTTGATCTTCTCATAACTATCACCTTTGTCAATCATTCCCTTCACCGTGCTTCTCCAAGTAGACAGGGTGAAAGGACATGCGGTGCCCCCATGTGTGGTTTTGGTAATTGATGACATTCTCTATGGACTAATGGTTGCATAGAGTTATAATTGAAGGATGTTTCCATAGGCATTTCTTGAAGTCCATGTGTTGGTTTCAAGGAGTTTATGGGTTGACCAAGGTGCTATTAAGGAATTATCCAAAGATTGGTCATGTGAGTGTTGAGCTTATTGCAAGCATGTCTTGAAGAAGAAGATTGTGTGATCATTCATATTTACCTTCAATACATCATCCAAATGAAGAGAGTTGGAAAGATTTAAGGTTGATCAAGACTAAGTCAAGAGTGAATCAAGTTGATCAACTCACAAAGCATAGAAGATGTACCGAGTGGGACCAAGTGTTCCCATGGTATGATAAGCATTGTCCATTATGCTTTGTGTACTAACCCATGGTCTACGTGAGAGTTCTTTGTGGGGTTAGGTATGTTTCCATGGTCTTGCGTCAAGAGGAAGATCCCATACAACCCATGGAGGATGACATCAAGTGGTGATCGTCATCAAGTTTGCAGTGTGCAAGTTCAAGTGGAGCAACACAAAGAGTGGCTCACCCATAATGGAGTATGGGGGAGCAATCAAGTTTGAATCTTTCCATCCATTGTGGTGTCAATGGTCTTGTGAAGATGTGCCGAAGAGTCGCTCACCCATAGTGACTATGGGGGAGCAATCATCTAGTCTTCATCGAGCCAATGCAATCAAGAAAGGTGGTCCAACTTGAGGAGTCAAGATCGTCATCATCTAGCTCAAGTGGACCATGTGCAAGGCAAAGGTTTGCCCTTGATAGGTTTTCTATTTTACCGGTCTCATGGTGGTAGTTGGGAGACCGGGTTATAGGATCGATAGCCGTACTATCAAGGGGGGCTCTCAAGTGAGTAGCTTGATCGTATCATTCGTCGAGAGCTCAAACCATTGCATCCTTGCATCATGTTTCTTGGTCCTTGTTTGATTCTCTTTGTGAGTCTTAGAGCTTATGGTCATCTTTATGACAAGTTTGAGTTCATCGAAAACGGAGTTTGCATCGTCTTCTATGATGTTTTCGGTGTTGGAGGTTTTACGGTCTTCTCCGAGGAAGGGTTCTCACCATTTTCTTTTGGGCCTTTTCTCATTTGCTTATTATTGGTATTTCTTTCAAGATTGTGTTAGCTCTTGTCGCTAGCTTTCCAACAAACTTGGTTTCATCGAATTCGGAGTCCGTTTGCAAAAGTTGTGGCTGTTTTGGTGAAGGCTGCAGCGGTACTACCGCGACTAGAGCGGATGTAATTTTTTACTACCGCTCTAGAGCGGTACTACCGCGGCTCTTGAGCGGTACTACCGCTCCAGAGCAGTACTACCGTGGCTCCTAAGCGGTAGTACCGCCCCGGACCAAAAACTCGTGTTTTCTCTCGTTTGGGCTGTTTTGAGCGTGCTAAGCGGTAGTACCGCTCCTCCAAGCGGTAGTACCGCTCCTCCAAGCAGTAGTACCGCCTGTGCACGACCTGAGCACATAACGGTTGGATTCGGAGGTCCTATAAAAGGGTCTTCTTCCCATTAAACCTTATCCTTTGAGCTCGTGTTCTTCCCCATTGTTGACCTTCTTCGAGCTTGCTAACTCTCAATCCTCCATGGATTCTTGCTAGTTTTGAGGGAAAGAGAGAGAGATCTAGATCCACATTTCCACCAATCACTTTCTCCTCTATGTGAGGGAACCCTTGGATCTTGATCTTGGAGTTCTTGGTGTTCTCCTTCTTGTTCTTCCTCTCATTTTCCTCCCTAGCATTAGTTGCTTCGTGGGATTTGAGAGAGAAGGACTTGGACACTCCGTGTGCCCTTGCCATTGCATTTGGTGCATCGGTTTGAGTTCTCCACAGTGATACGTGGAAGTGAAGTTTGAGAAGCTTATTACTCTTGGGTGCTTGGTGCCCTTGAGCTTGTTCCTCTTGGGTGCTTGGGCGCCCTAGACGGTTAGTGGTGTTCGAGCTCAATCATTGTGGTGTAAAGCTCGCAAGACAGCGTCGGGTCTCCAATTAGGTTGTGGAGATCGCCCGAGCATCTTGACGGTTTCGTGACCGCCCCAAGGGTTGCCAAAGTGTACGGGTTCGGTGACCGCCCCAAGGGTTGCCATTTGTGCGGGTTCGGTGACCGCCTCAAGGGTCCCTTAGTGGAATCACGGCATCTTGCATTGTGCGAGGGCGTGAGGAGATTACGGTGGCCCTAGTGGCTTCTGGGGAGCATTGTGCCTCCACACCGCTCCAAACGGAGATTAGCATCCGCAAGGGTGTGAACTTCGGGATACATCGTCGTCTCCGCGTGCCTCGGTTATCTCTTACCGAGCCCTTTACTTATGCACTTTACTTTGTGATAGCCATATTGTTCTTTGTCATATATCTTGCTATCACATAGTTGCTTATCTTGCTTAGCATAAGTTGTTGGTGCACATAGGTGAGCCTAGTTGTTTTAGGTTTTGTGCTTGACAAATTAACCGTTAGGTTTACTCCGCATTTGTTCAAGCCTAAACCGTAATTATTTTAAAGCGCCTATTCACCCCCCCTCTAGGCGACATCCTCTATCTTTCAATTGGTATCAGAGCCTCGTCTCTCTTTGTTGGGCTTAACCGCCTAGAGAGTAAAGATGTCGACTAGAGGATTAGGATTCTCTGACACTCTTAGTTTCGATGGCACAAATTTTGATGTTTGGGTAATTCGCATGCTTAATCTCTTTAGGGTCATAGACCCAAATTTAGAGCGAATTGTAGATATGGGTTTTTCTCCTCCAAAGGATCCACAAAGATTATCTTTAGAGGATGAGAAAAACTCTTATCTCAATGCTCAAGCTTCTAATGTGCTTTTCGATGCTTTGAGCAATGTAGTTATATTTCAACTCATGCCATTCCGGGATGCTCATGAGTTGTGGACAAAGCTTCAAGATAAATATGGTGTGTCCAAGTTTTGTAAGGATGATTGTTCTCCCTCCACCTCCGGCCGCGTTGTCTTCTCAACTTCTTCTACTTCACCTACAAGTGGTGTGCCACATGGTAATGACATGGTGAGTAGTGGTGTCCATTGCAATGATGATAGTGGGCTTATTGTTGATAATCCTTCATCATTTTCTTATTGCAATGCTTCATCTTTGGACTTTAACACTTCTAGCACTCCAAATGTTTCACATGCTTGTGTTGATAGTCCTTGCATATCATGTAGAAATTGCTTGACTAAATCTCATGATGATATGCTTGCTATGTCTTGTTGCCATGATAAAAATGCATCTATTTCCTCGAATTGTTGTGCTAACAATGTAGAGGAAACCTAACACTCCATGGAACAAGATGTGGTGTTTAATGGTGCCTCAAGGGATCCTACATCATCATCTATTGCTTTTTGCCTTATGGCTAAGGCGTCAAAGGTATCTCCTACTTTGTACCCCAATATGTCTCTTGATGATGATGTTGATGCTAATGATGAAGAGAATGATAATGTTGCCTCCTTAAAAACTAAGGGGGAAATGATTTTTAAAGCTCTTCATAAAAATAAAATTGCTTGTTCCAACTTCATGGAAGTAATGTCCATTGCCATTGATGGCAAGAAATACATTGAGGAGTTGGAATCTCATCTAGAGGAGCATGAGGCCACCATTGAGAAAATGGAAGCTCATGGGCGTGATTACATAAATGAGATCATGGAGCTATCTCAAGCTCTTGAACATGAACAAACCACCTCCGAATCTCTTGAGGAGACTTTTGCTCTAGAATTATCTAGAGTGAGGGAATCTCATGATAGAGCTCTTGAGGTGGCCAATGATTTCAAAACTAAAAATGCTAAGCTTGAAGTTTCTCATGCTAGACTCCTTGAGGATTTTGAGCACCTCGAAAATGGCTCAAGGGTCATCAAGGTGAGCTCATCAAACTCACGAGTCTCATGCCCAACTTGAAGCTTCTTATTTAAAAGAGCTTGCCAAGTTGTCCTCTCCTATTGTTGTAAATGATGATGCTTGTGCTACTAACTCTATTACTTGTGAAGCATCCATTTTGAAGGAGAATGTTGAGCTACGGGCTCAACTTGAGGTGCTATCTAGCAATTATGGGAAATTGGAAGAAAGTCATGAAAAGCTCTCAAGCTCTCATGATGATCTTCTAGTATCCCATAGTGTGCTAAAGATAGCTCATGAGGCCATGATTGCCAAGGTAACATCTAGTGAGCCTCATGTGGATACTAGCACTACTTCTAGTCAAAATAGTATATTGCCATGTGCTAGTCCTTGTAATTCATCTACTCACAATGTTGGTACATCTTGCGATGAATTGCTTTCCTTGCCTTGTTGCTCTAATGATGAAGCTTATACTTCCTCTAGTACTTGTGTTGAGACTAACCATGTAGAGGAAATCAAAGAGCTCAAGGCCCAAGTCACTTCCTTGAAGAAAGACTTGGAAAAGAGTCATCAAGGAAATCCACACTCAACAATATCTTGAGTGTGCAAAATTCCCAATGACAAAGGTGGACTTGGATTCAACTCCAACAAGAAGAATAAGTCCAAGATCAACAAGAAGAAGGGCCAAAAACAAGTCAAGGATTCGGCCAAGATTATTTGCTTCAAGTGCAAAATTGAAGGGCATCATGTTAGATCTTGCCCATTGAAGAATAAGGCTATTAGTGACAAGCAACAAGGGAAGCGGCTACAAGTGCATTCTCATGCTCAACCTCAAGTTGAAGAAAGGCTTCTTCCCAAGAAGACTCAAGCTAATGCTTCTCAAGTTGAGAAATCAAATGAGAAGAAAGTGAAGAGTAGACGTTGCTACTTATGTCGGGAGAAAGGCCACGTCGCTTCTTCATGCACTAGTGGTAACTTATCCAACCCAATTATTATTGATGATATCTATTCTCTTGGGAAGGATAAGGTTGGCAATGTGTTTGCCAAGTTTGTTGGTACTCAAAGTGGTGTCAAGAAAAGAACCATTTGGGTAGCCAAACCTATTGTGACTAACCTCTTAGGACCCAACTTGGTTGGGGACCAACAAGCTCAAACTTGATCAATAGGTGTTGTTGGAGGGCATTGGAGACTTGGCTAAATTATGAAGAATTAAGGGGACTTCATCATTCTCTTTGTCTCAAGCCAAGTCAATTGGATTATCAAGTTTCTATCTTATATCCAATGTGCCTCCTTGCGGTAACTTGTACTTAAATTGTTTACCTTGAAAGTTACTTGCCCCTTGCATGTTTTGGTTTTGTTCCTTGCATGTGTTTGTATATGTTGTGATTCCAACGTGCTTACCTTCAGCAATCAAGTATGTGTGTGTTGGTTTGCACATCATGTACGTGTGTGTCATGCGTTGAGCCTTTATGCTTCTTATTTGTATCCTAGTTGGCTCGTGTGAGAGATTAATGGAACATCCCATTTTGGGGGAGTGATGTGCTTTGTGCACCCCACAATCCTATAAATGTGTGTACATGAGGAATACCATCTAGTATTGATATTACAATATTATCTAGTCGCTAGGTGGTATATCTCTCATGAGAAATTCAAATTCTAAATAGTCCATTAATTATCTCTTGTTTGTTCCTCTTATTGCCTCTTGTTAAGTTCTTATTGGTATCACATTATGGGGGAGTAATATGCTAAGTGTATACTACAAGCCTAGAAAATGTGTACATTTGAGATATTGTCACCTAGAATTGATATTGTAGATTATCTTGTTCCTAGGTGGCATGTTAGCTCTACAAGTTGCAATTTGCTTGTGGTTGGTGTGAAGATGGTGTCGGATATTCTTGTTATCTACCACCGGGAATTATTTCCAAATACTTATTGTCTTTGACAATTGGTAGTCTTATGTGTGGTAGAATTTGTTGATCATCTTTACATTGGCTTTTGTTTTACTTGCCTTTTCTCTTGCCAAGGTTTGTGTGAACTCCCGTTGTCTTCCATACCACTTGTGGATCTTGTTTATTTCTTGTTCTTGTCTAGCGTTCTCTAGATATAGTGAAAGCAGTGATCCCACCTTGTGCTTTTTGTATTCAAATACAAATCCTATATAATGCACAACTCGTGGGGGAGCTATTCTATTTTCTTTAGAACACTCTTTTTGTGATCCTTATCAAGTGTGTTTTGGTGGAAGGCAAGCCTTTTTCTTTTGGTACTTTGTGCCATCATGAAACTTTGTCGAGAGCTTGGTTTGTTTGGAACCATCCTCTCTTTGGGAGTTTGACATCTTTAGTTTAGTGTGTATCAATGGATATCTCATTCCTTGATGTATCTTTATGATATCTTCCAAGTGATGATTTCTCCATTTGGTATCCTTTTCACTTGGCATTTCTTCGTCTTTTGGTTTCGGGTTTTGAAAGTCTTGAGCATGCATGTTTACTTCATGTATTTCATTTGGCATGCTTTCTTTCTTTGACTCAATATATAGCGGAAACTCCACCTAGTCTCAATTTGGATGAGATGTGCATGAAATTCATTATCATATCTATATGCACATATTTATGTGGAGTTTGTCCTATGTATTGGTGTTTCTAACTATTTGGTCCTGATGAGTTTGGGTACCTTTTAGTTTGTGTTGTTCTTCTAGGAACATTTGGAGATGCATTGGATGCTCGGCTCACTCACAAGGAAGGTGTTGTCACCATGTGCATATTGGAGTCAAGCTAGGATGATCAATGAACTACTATCTACCTTCAATTGGTATCTACTACATCCTTCCAATGATATCTCGGTAACAAGTATCTATTCATGCTTTCCTCTCTTGCATTCAACCTTGTGTAGGCTGTATCTTGGCATGATATTCATTTCATATCTTGTGATGCTTGTTTCCTTTCTCAAAGCATCCCAACGATGATCTTTGTTGCTAGTTGTGATGCCCTTGATGGATGTGTGTTTGGACTTCATTTATATACAATAAGACCATATCTAGCCAAGTGCTATGCTTTCAAGCAAATATCTTATTGGTATATTTATGACTTCCTTGTGGATATCTTGTTCCTTCGTGGTGTAACTATTTCGGGTGTACATCCTTCTTTGTAGATATACATATATCATCATGATTTGTCTACATAGAACCTTATACACTTGAGAGAAATTACATCTCTAGTTGATATCCTTTCTTTCACGTCCACCTTGTCTTTCTTATGTTATTTCTTTGGTGGCTCCGTGAAAGCTTTTGCCTTGAGTGCGTGTCCTCTATCGTTGCATCTTTATGCACTCTTGTGTGGTGAAGATTATTTTCTTCATGCTTATCTTTACAAGGCTTTTGCCATCTTAATTGGCATCCCTCGTCTTGATGAGGCTTTCATCTTCTATCTTCACCACGGGTTGTCACAAGCATAAGTTCTTTATATGCTTATTAGTAAGCTTGTGAACCCATTTGCTAGTTGTGTGTGTGGGAATGATAGGCCTTGCACCGTGTGCCTCATTATTTCAAGACTATGTTGATGCTTAATGCTCATCCTATTTTTAGTCCTCTCAAGTGCTTCGCCATGACTCACACACATCTTTTTGGTTGAGCCTATTCTTAAGTTGCCTCTTTTACATGTTGCTCAACCATGTGCTTGTTGCAAGTGCTAGGCTTGTTTCCTATATGCTCACTTGCACTGGATGTGAGTTTCTATTGATTTTGGGGGAGCTATTATCCTATTTTGTGCACTTTGTATTCAAATACAAAAATTCTTATGTGTGCACAAATCATGGGGAGCTTCTCTAGTTTCTTTAGAACACTCCTTTGCGTTTATCATAATATCTTTTTTCTTGTGGCATGTAGGATCATTGGTCTAGTTGGTTCAATTGATATCCGTTGATTGCTTGCTTCAATTGGTATCTTCTGATTGCTTGTGTCTCTCTTTGTTATGTCTTTGTGTCATATATTTTGTTGCAATCTTTGGGCCTCAATATAGTTTGTCTTCCTCCAAGTATTGGCAGTTGGATATGTGTATTGCATTCCACTCTCTTGTTGAGAAATACACAATTTATGGAGGAACACCTTTTATTTTGGCCTTCTCAGCTTTTCACCCATTTTGGCAATCGATGCCAATGGGGGAGGAGTTTCAGAGAGTTTTGTGGAGAAGTCTTCTGAGTTTTCTCCTTGCTTTGGTTTTGGTCCTAAGCATTTGCATCTCATTCTCCTGCATCATTGGTTGTTGCATTGCATTTTGATGCATAATTCCTTATATAAACTCTCTTGAAAGTGATTGTCATCAATTACCAAAATGGGGGAGATTGAAAGGACATGCGGTGCCCCCATGTGTGGTTTTGGTAATTGATGACATTCTCTATGGACTAATGGTTGCATAGAGTTATAATTGAAGGATGTTTCCATAGGCATTTCTTGAAGTCCATGTGTTGGTTTCAAGGAGTTTATGGGTTGACCAAGGTGCTATTAAGGAATTATCCAAAGATTGGTCATGTGAGTGTTGAGCTTATTGCAAGCATGTCTTGAAGAAGAAGATTGTGTGATCATTCATATTTACCTTCAATACATCATCCAAATGAAGAGAGTTGGAAAGATTCAAGGTTGATCAAGACTAAGTCAAGAGTGAATCAAGTTGATCAACTCACAAAGCATAGAAGATGTACCGAGTGGGACCAAGTGTTCCCATGGTATGATAAGCATTGTCCATTATGCTTTGTGTACTAACCCATGGTCTACGTGAGAGTTCTTTGTGGGGTTAGGTATGTTTCCATGGTCTTGCGTCAAGAGGAAGATCCCATACAACCCATGGAGGATGACATCAAGTGGTGATCGTCATCAAGTTTGCAGTGTGCAAGTTCAAGTGGAGCAACACAAAGAGTGGCTCACCCATAATGGAGTATGGGGGAGCAATCAAGTTTGAATCTTTCCATCCATTGTGGTGTCAATGGTCTTGTGAAGATGTGCCGAAGAGTCGCTCACCCATAGTGACTATGGGGGAGCAATCATCTAGTCTTCATCGAGCCAATGCAATCAAGAAAGGTGGTCCAACTTGAGGGAGTCAAGATCGTCATCATCTAGCTCAAGTGGACCATGTGCAAGGCAAAGGTTTGCCCTTGATAGGTTTTCTGTTTTACCGGTCTCATGGTGGTAGTTGGGAGACCGGGTTATAGGATCGATAGCCGTACTATCAAGGGGGGCTCTCAAGTGAGTAGCTTGATCGTATCATTCGTCGAGAGCTCAAACCATTGCATCCTTGCATCATGTTTCTTGGTCCTTGTTTGATTCTCTTTGTGAGTCTTAGAGCTTATGGTCATCTTTATGACAAGTTTGAGTTCATCGAAAACGGAGTTTGCATGCGTCTTCTATGATGTTTTCGGTGTTGGAGGTTTTACCGGTCTTCTCCGAGGAAGGGTTCTCACCATTTTCTTTTGGGCCTTTTCTCATTTGCTTATTATTGGTATTTCTTTCAAGATTGTGTTAGCTCTTGTCGCTAGCTTTCCAACAAACTTGGTTTCATCGAATTCGGAGTCCGTTTGCAAAAGTTGTGGCTGTTTTGGTGAAGGCTGCAGCGGTACTACCGCGACTAGAGCGGATGTAATTTTTTACTACCGCTCTAGAGCGGTACTACCGCGGCTCTTGAGCGGTACTACCGCTCCAGAGCAGTACTACCGTGGCTCCTAAGCGGTAGTACCGCCCCGGACCAAAAACTCGTGTTTTCTCTCTCGTTTGGGCTGTTTTGAGCGTGCTAAGCGGTAGTACCGCTCCTCCAAGCGGTAGTACCGCTCCTCCAAGCGGTAGTACCGCCTGTGCACGACCTGAGCACATAACGGTTGGATTCGGGAGGTCCTATAAAAGGGGGTCTTCTTCCCCATTAAACCTTATCCTTTGAGCTCGTGTTCTTCCCCCATTGTTGACCTTCTTCGAGCTTGCTAACTCTCAATCCCTCCATGGATTCTTGCTAGTTTTTGAGGGAAAAGAGAGAGGAGATCTAGATCCACATTTCCACCAATCACTTTCTCCTCTATGTGAGGGGAACCCTTGGATCTTGATCTTGGAGTTCTTGGTGTTCTCCTTCTTGTTCTTCCTCTCATTTTCCTCCCTAGCATTAGTTGCTTGGTGGGATTTGAGAGAGAAGGACTTGACACTCCGTGTGCCCTTGCCATTGCATTTGGTGCATCGGTTTGAGTTCTCCACGGTGATACGTGGAAGTGAAGTTTGAGAAGCTTATTACTCTTGGGTGCTTGGTGCCCTTGAGCTTGTTCCTCTTGGGTGCTTGGCGCCCTAGGCGGTTGGTGGTGTTCGAGCTCAATCATTGTGGTGTAAAGCTCCGGCAAGCGTCGGGTCTCCAATTAGGTTGTGGAGATCGCCCGAGCATCTTGACGGGTTTCGTGACCGCCCCAAGGGTTGCCAAAGTGTACGGGTTCGGTGACCGCCCCAAGGGTTGCCATTTGTGCGGGTTCGGTGACCGCCTCAAGGGTCCCTTAGTGGAATCACGGCATCTTGCATTGTGCGAGGCGTGAGGAGATTCTGGTGGCCCTAGTGGCTTCTTGGGAGCATTGTGCCTCCACACCGCTCCAAACGGAGATTAGCATCCGCAAGGGTGTGAACTTCGGGATACATCGTCGTCTCTGCGTGCCTCGGTTATCTCTTACCCGAGCCCTTTACTTATGCACTTTACTTTGTGATAGTCATATTGTTCTTTGTCATATATCTTGCTATCACATAGTTGCTTATCTTGCTTAGCATAAGTTGTTGGTGCACATAGGTGAGCCTAGTTGTTTTAGGTTTTGTGCTTGACAAATTAACCGTTAGGTTTATTCCACATTTGTTCAAGCCTAAACCGTAATTATTTTAAAGCGCCTATTCACCCCCCCCCCCTCTAGGCGACATCCTCTATCTTTCACAGGGCCTTGCTCATCCTCGTGAGGGCGGCACTGTTCACTTCATTCCCTGAGAGGCGTGTGTTTGCAAAGTCAGCAGGGAACTTGTATCGTTCGTGCAGGTTCGTGAAGAGGAGGCTGTGCAAATTCCCTCGGTCCTTATGCCTTAAGTTCTCGGTGTTGATCGAGACGGTGCTCCGGAGAATGCACCCGAGCTGAACCGAGTACCCCTTGACTAATTCTTTGGGCGCCGTTGGATGCCCGTCGGAGTTCACTTCAGTAAATTCCTCCTTGACGGTGCCGAGCACGTTCGGGCGCCGGTCCTTCCGTTGCCTCTTCGGTTGGCTGCCATCTGTGCGTGCGCTGCCATCATCAGTGGTGGCATCCTCGGCGGCACCATCAGTGGTGTCATCCCCGACGCCACTAGGGGTTGTGTAGTCAGGATCGGTGTCTTCCGCGGCGTCCTCATAGCGGTGAGGTTCTTCCTCCATCTCCTGGGACAGCTCCCAGAATTGCTTGCCGCCCGAACTGCCGGCCTCATCGTTGTGGGCCATGTTTCGCTCTAAATAGGAAAAAAGTTTGGTCAAAAAGTTGGTTATTGTCAAGGAACAAGATCATGGTCTCATCATTTAGGGTTTGTCGACACCGAGGCATCCTAAAAGCTAAGCTTTTATCATTTAGGGTTTGTCGATGCCGAGGCACCCTAAAAGCCTAAGCTTTTATCATTTAGGTTCTTATCGACACCGAGGCACCCTAAAAGCCAAGGTTTTATAATTTAGGGTTTGTCGACGCTGAGGCACCCTAAATGCTAAGTTAAGTTTTCATTATTTAGGGTTTATCGATGCCGAGGCACCCTAGGTTGACTGATATATATGGGTATCTTCTAATAATATACCCTGTCAAGAAAAGGGAAGGAGAATTCTAAGTTGGGCCTAATCACTTGGCTCTGTTGCCACCTATGGTTTAATGCAGCAAGAATGGCGGGGCAGTTGATCCTACTTAATTAAGTACTAAGATACCCCGGCCCATGCATTAGTCGCAAGTACCCCATATGTCCTATTTTTAGCAAAGTCGTGCTAAAATTCACGGAAAATTTCAGCATGACCTTTGCTGAAAATAGGACATATGGAGTACCCGAATTTGCCGGAACGGAAGTTAATCGACATTCCAGCAAACTCAAGGGCCTCTCAGGGTACATGCAAAATCATCACAACACGATGGTCGGGGACATGACCTTTGCAAAATGGTCGGAGACACGATGGTCTTTCTCAATGTGATCAATTGATGGATCAACACGTAAAACATGTCCAATAAGTATGATTTATAGAGTCAACATCAGTATGAATATATATAAAGTTTTTCTTCATCAGCCAGGCCCATGCAAATAACTGCATCCAGCAACTATTTCTGCTACTCTGTAACTAACTACACTCTGTATTTATAGAGTCATTTCAGATGAGATCAGATTGAGCTCCAGCTGCAGCTCCAGCTGAGGGATCCATGAGCCATCATGCCAGCCAGCCGGGAAATAAACTTTACTTTTCGAAGGAAATAAAAATACAATGCATAAATACATACTTAAGCAGGTAGATAGATAGATAGATGAGCATGTTCAGTTTACAAGAATGAATATAAACAAGCAAAGAATGCATGCATGCATATCAAAAGTTGGCATCTATTGCTCCTGCTACTGCTTGCCTCTGCTGCTATTGAATATTTATAATTAACTGAAATTGTTCCTTTAATTACAAGTAAATGCAACTTTTCCATTAATTAAAACTAAACTGTTCCTTCATGATATTCTCTCTTCATCTACCCCTGGCTACTTTCTCTCTTCTCTTCTTTAGTTAATTAACTGAATTTTACTGATGCTGTTGTTAACTGAATATTACTGATGTTTTTGTTGACTTGCTGTTAATGAACAATGGCTAAAGATATATAAAACTCCATTGCAAATGTGCCATGTCAATACAACAACTCTTAGAAGTGAAGAACAGGTTCTCCAAAATGAGGAGAAAGGGAGCATGCTGACATCTATACAAGCCAATAATGATTTACTACTCAATGAAATAGGGTGAGATAAACACCAGTCAATAAATTTACTACATCAAAAGGAGTAAAACTCAACAATGCAGCACTATCTGTGAACCTAACCTTTGTTTAGTATGGGTATGACAAATCAATGAGTTGGTCATCACAATGTCAAATGCCATTGGAAGACAAGAAATCTGGTCATCACATAACAACAATTGGATGGCCTCGTGAACAACCAAGACATCCTTGAATGGCTGCCAAGTTACTACTAGCAGGCTCAAAAGTCAAGTAAACTGAAGATGGTCTAAGTATGGCTGTGCTGTCAGGTTACTACTAGCAACAACATGGAAGTAGACTTGATGACCGCATTCGTCAGGCACAAATATGTAAGAAAGGAGCAAGTGCATCTACTTATTGGAACAAGCCTGACAGTGGGAAAGCTATAAACTTATAATGACCGCGTTCAGATAAAAGATTGCAACCAAGCACATCTGGAAAATGTATTATCAACTATAAAATATGGGTTGCCAACCAAACAACTAAGCATACTTTGTTAGATGATAACTATTGCAAACCAAACAAGTAAGCAGAGCACATGCATATACCTGTATCACTGTCTTGGAGCCAACAAACGCCTCAATTTTTCTCCAACCGCGATCGAACCTATTACGCAGAAACACAAACAGAGAGATACATGTAACTAACAAGGACAGATAGAAAAGGTAACAAGAACTCCATAGCTCAATTAAGCCTATGCTTCATCTTTCACTCTAGTGTACCATTATGGCAAAGCCATATATGTATGTATAGAGGAACTTTGTTTTGTTTCATTCTCAAAATATGCTGCCATTCTGGAAACTTGGATGAGTGTTTTCCATGGTTTTTGAATGAAACATTATGACAGCTTGCAAACACAGGACCATGCCATTATCATGGCAGTCCACTATATATTTTTATGACAAAATACATCATTATCAGGGCACATTATGGCCATTTTATTGCATGATGCCAAGCTAATGATGGACATCTGTTCTTGGCAAATGATGAGTCTCTGGTGCTCCTTGCGAATTGTTGATGCTAATGACCTTCCACTCTTGCCAAAGGGTGGATGCATTTCCAGTTCTCAACAACATGTGTTGTATTCTTTTTTACTTTTTACCTTTGTTTTATCAATTGATGATTGCACTACACATTGTACTTGTACCCCATATGTTTAACCCCAAACACACAAACATCACCACAAGGACTGAGATAAAAACTAATACTATCATGTACTTGAAGAAACCCTGTTCTTTTCTCTTTCTCTTTTGAACCTAACACACACTGCATCATCACATATTTTCCTAGAAATTCAGTACAGCATGTTGGGGGTGAGGAGCATCACCTCGAATCCCTGGCTTGCCCTGGTGGGCAACGTCAGGTTGGGGAAGGCGGAATTGGTCGGGGAGGTCGGTGGGCTCCGGGTTTCGGGAGGTCGGCGGGGAGGACCGCCGCGCTGGGAGGACGGCGAGGGGGTGGGCCGCGCTACACACGGCAAGCGCAAGCCGACGCTGGCGGGGCCGGGTGGGCGCTGAAGCGGGAGGAGGCAGCTTCTCGGCGAAGACGGCGAGGGCGCGGGATGAAGTGCGCGGCGACGAGGCAGGCCGCGTGGTGTTGGACGGCGAGCACGAGGTTGACGCAGGCGGGGCCGCAGGGGGAGGGGGCGCTGGGGCGGGAGGAAGTCGAGGGCGCGGGCGCGGGCGGAGGGGGGACGACGAGGGAGGCAGCGCTCAGCGAGGGTTTTGCGACCTCGATTTCGGGGGAGGTGGGGCGACGGGCAGCAAGGTGCCGGGGCGGTGGTGGTCGAGGGCGGCGGGGGCAGCGAGCACGGGGGCGGTGGTGGTCGGGTGCGGCGGGGACGGCGAGCACGGGGGCGGCGCGGGTGAGATGAGGCAGGGGAGGGCTTAGAGAGAAATGTGAGATTGGGGATTTTAGTGGGGGTGGAGGCTTAGGAATGGCGCACCCCCTAGCGGTGCGTCATTAGTATGTTTTTTTTTCAATAGCAATGGCGCACCCACGAGCGGTGCGCCATTAGTAATCTTTTTTTAGATAGCAATGGCGCACCCCCGAGCGGTGCGCCATTAGTATGTTTTTTTATTATTTGTTGTTGCATCTAATAATTTTTTAGAAAATGAATATGAATATGAAACATTAATAATTTTTTATAAAAATAGTAATAATTTTTAAAAAATTATCATCAAATTTGTTATTTGAAAATATTTATGAATATGAAAAAATATCATCAAATTTATTATTTGAAAATATAATCAAATTTGTTTTTTTTATTTTTAGTTGCATTCATTTGTGACGGTGGAGCGGGGGAGGGTGCGGGGGGTCGGCGGTGGCGGTGGAGCGGGGGAGGGTGCGGCGGTGGGTCGGCGGCGGCGGCAGAGCGGGGGAGGTTGCGGCGGTGGGTCGGCAACGGCGGTGGAGCGGGGGAGAGGGTGCGGGGGGTGCTCGGCGGCGCGGGGGATCTGGCGAGGTGGGATAGCGATCGAGATGGAGGGGGATCAAGATCGAGTGTCCTCATGAATATTCAATATTTTTTCATATTGAATATGAAAAAATATCATCAAATTTGGAAAAATATTCATGAATTCAAGAAGTGCCCATGAAATACAATCGAGAAATGAAGGCTACAATTTAAATACAATCGATCTTAGCTAGCTATCTGTTCACAATCTTCTTGCCCTTATTTTTCGTAAATGGAGTTCTTCTCTTGAACGAACGTCCTTTAGGTAGGGTGGTCCTGCTTCTTCTTGTGGTGTATGCTGATACTTCATCGTCGTCGTCATGTTCCATCTTCGGGTCGCTGTACTTGTCAAAGTCTTGCTCATTGGCGACTCCATCCATTCCGATGATCTTCCTTTTGCCTCTCCTCTCGACAACACGATTGGGCTTTGACGGGTCGGTAATGAAGAAGCATTGGTCCACTTGGGAAGCCAGTACCCATGGCTCATTTTTCGCGGTGACGTTCGCGCCCGCGGTCTTGGATTTGGCTTCAGGTATAACCATGGTGGTGAAATACTGGTCTTCTTTTATGACGCTCTTGGCCCATCTGACACGGAACATCGGGACCTTCTCTCCACCGTAGCTCAGCTCCCAGATCTCCTCGATCCTTCCGTAGTACCTGTCCTTGTCGTTACCGGTGTAGGATTCCATCGTTACCCCAGAGTTCTGATAACCATCGCTCTTCATGTCCTTGTCCTCGGTGTAGAATGTGTAGCCGTTGATATCATACGCCTCATAGGTCATCAGGTTGTGCTCGACGCCCTGTGACAAGGCGAATATGAGTTGTTCTTCCGCGGAAGAATCCTTATGTAAAGGGTACGACGGAACCTTCTGCTTGAACCAATGCGTGAAACATGAGTTGTGCTCTTTGATTATATCTCCGTCCGTCCTCTGTTGGCATCGGTTATTGTACGTCTTCTCAATAAAGGTTTTGTGCTCTACCACCCAAGGATCGACCACGTCTATGTGTAGTAGCGCGACTAGGTTTGCTCTTTCAAAGTCGGCGAGTCGACCCTCGAAGTCGACATGCATTTCGCAGCGACCCTCACGGTGTCCCCATCTAGCGAGCATGCCGAGCTGCCTGTTGACGGGCAGACCAATGGGGTTCTCGATTCCTAGATAATTCGTGCAGTAGGAGATGCACTCTTCGGTCAGAAAGCCCCTGGCTATGCTTCCCTTTGGACGTGACATGTTGCGAACGTATCCTTTGATGACATCATTCATCCTTTCGAACGGCATCATGTTATGCAGGAACGTCGGCCCGAGTTGGATGATATCCTCCATGATATGGACCAGCAGATGCACCATAACGTCGAAAAATTCAGGCGGGAAGTACATCTCAAGCTCGCATAGTATCACCACGATCTCTTCCTGTAGCCTTCTGAGTTGCCTCACGCCAACCAACTTCCGAGAGATGACGTCGAAAAAGTTGCATAGGCCAAATAACATTTCACGAACGTGCGCGTCCATGATCCCATGGATTGCAACTGGAAGTATCTGCATCATCAGCACATGACAGTCGTGAGGCTTCATCCCGCTGAATTTCTGCTTCGCTGAGTCTAGGTATCTGCTTATATTCCCCGCGTAACTGTAAGGAAGTTTTACTCCTACGAGGCAGGTGAAAAGCTGATCCATCTCCTCCTGACTTAGAGTGAAGCACGCGGGAGGGAAGTCATTTCCGGTCTTCTTGGCCTTTTTGCCTTTGCGACAACTTTTCGTGTCCTGCTTTGCCTCATCATCATCATCATCATCATTAGCGTGAACCTCCTCCCTGATACCCATTGATTTCAAGTCTGCCCTTGCTTTCGGCCCATCTTTGGTCCTCTCTGGCATGTTGAGCAGGGTACCAAGCAGACTCTCACACACGTTCTTCGTGATATGCATGACATCAAGGCTGTGAGGCACACGGTGGATCTTCCAGTATGGCAAGTCCCAGAAAATAGACCTCGTTTTCCATACCTTCAGCAGCGGCTCTCGCGCCTTTCGCTTCTTTCCCGGCTCTGGCGCCTTTTGCTTCTTTTCCGGCAGTGAGCAATCTTTCCAATTTTTCAACAGCTCGTCTATTTCCTGGCTGCTCCTCGTACGCGGGCAACTTCGGGGTTCGGTTTCACCATCGAACAGATCCTTGCGTTTTCTCCATGGGTCATCGTCGCGAAGCCACCTTCGATGTCCCATGAACACGGTTTTCGAAGACCCAGGATCTCTATCTAGCTGGCGATACGTTGTGTCATCCATGCACCTGACGCATCCAGAAAACCATGGACCACCTGCCCCGCGAGATATCTGTAACCGAGATAGTCATGCACTGTCATGAGTAGTGCGGCTCTCATAGGGAGATATTCTTTCTCTGCGGTGTCCCACGTATTGCTAGCGTTTTCCACAGCGTGTCTAGCTCCTCTTTCAGCAGTCCCAGATACAGATTGATGTCATTCACTGGTTGTTTCGGCCCTTCAATTAGCATACTCATGTGAATGTACTTCCTCTTCATGCACAACCAGGGGGAAGGTTGTACATCCACACAAACACATGCCAGGTGCTATGTGTGCTTCTCTGGCTGCCAAACGGATTGACTCCATCTGTGCTCGCGCCCAGCACGATGTTCCTTGGATCCTTCCCAAATTCTGGGTGTTCGAAGTTCAACCCTTGCCACTGGCTCCCATCCTTAGGGTGACTCAGCATCTTGTCTTTTTTATTTATCTTCGGATCGTTTGCGTCATATTCTCGCTTCTTCTCCTCCCGATCCGCGTGCCAACGCAGGAGATTTGCTACCTTAGGGTCCGCGAAATACCGCTGCAGACGAAGAGTGATCGGAAAGTACCACACCACTTTTCGAGGAGCTTTCTTCCTCTTCTTGTATCGAGTGGCGCCGCACACCGGACATATGGTAGACTCCGCGTGCTCGTCCGAATAAATGATGCAATTGTTCATACACACATGGTATTTCATGTGCGGTAAATCCAGAGGACACACGATTTTCTTCGCCTCCTCGAAACTGGTCGGGCACTTGTTCCCCTTGGGAAGACGTTCATGTCAGAATGACATGTTCTCGCCGGCTACGCGCCGGTCATTTTGTGTTTTACCTTCATCTCCAGAGCCATGAGCGTTACTTTCAGGCGGGTATCCTCGGGCCTGCATCCTTCATACAATGGAGTAACCGCGTCTATCTCCAGTTGATCCAGCTTGGCTTTCTCTCGGGCTGCAGCTCTTGCGTTATCCGTCTGCTTGAGAAGCAGCTCTTGAATACGAGGGTCCTGCACCCAGCCCATCGATGGTCCATCGTCGTCTTCTCCGGCATCTTCATCTTCATGATCATGCCCTTCGTCTGCTCCGGCATCTTCCTCATCATCATGTCCTGCATCTTCTACATGATGACTGTGTACAACATCACTGTCGTGATCATGTCCTAGAGATTCTTCGTCTTCTCGCCCGCCCGAGCCGCGGTGGTTGTCTTGCTGCCCTTCCTCATTTCTTGCCCGGCCCCATTGGACGAATTCATAGTCATCTTCATCACCATGCCACTGATAGCCATCCATGAAACCACGCAAGAGCAGGTGGTCCCGCACCTGCCCAGAATCCGGGTCGCAATAAGGCTCTTCAGCTTGCATCTTCGACACGGACATCTTATCTCCGTCTCGTTCTTTTGAAGCATCTCGGCCTTCGTGGAGCTCAAAATCCTATTCACGATGCCTTCGGTCATCGTGCGGACCATGGTCGCCTGCGGGGTAGAGCAATACGATATTTTAGAACCAAGAAAAAATTTGGCATGACTTTCCCTAAAAATAGGACCAAAAAGAATGCATAGTGACAAAATTCTCGCCAAAACGGAAATGAATCAACATTCCGGCAAAATATTGGCAACTATCGCATTTCAAATACCGGTACCTGCAAACACAAACATATATGCAACACCACAAACATATGCAACACCACAAACATACATAGATCTAGCTAGGCCATAAAAAGTGCATGTGCACGTTGTTGGAGGGAGAAAAAAAGTAGATCTACAACATAAAGATAGCTTCCCCCTTACTTACCTATCAAAAAAAAGTTAATTTAACCACTTAATTTGGATGAATCTATGGTGCAAATGAGGTGAGGAGGAGGAGGCAGCCGAGACAAGCTTGGAGGAGGAGGTGGAGAGAATGAAGTGGGGAAAGTGAGTGGGTAGGTGTGGCTGTCCAAAATATCTAGCTGGTCCCAGGTTACTAATGGCACACCAGCTGATGGTGCACCATTAGTAGTTTTGCAAAAAAATAATTAAAAAAATATAGTAGTGGCGCACTGTGTGGCTGGTGCGCCATTACTAGTTAAAACTAGTAATGGCGCACTCTGCCCTGGTGCGCCATTAATATTTTTGGAAAAAAAATTGTTACTAGTGGCGCACTCTGTGGCTGGTGCACCATTACTAGTTAAAACTAGTAATGGCGCACTCTGCCCTGGTGCGCCATTAGTATTTTTGGAAAAATAATAATAATAAATTGTTACTAGTGGCGCACTATGGGTCTGGTGCGCCATTAGTGTCTTTCACATCAATGGCGCGCCAATACATGGTGCGCCACTGCTATATAGTAGTGGCGCACCACATGTCTGGTGCGCCATTAGTGGCCATATCATCTATAGTCCTTTTCCTAGTAGTGGCATGTAGGTCAAATTCCTCATGTTTGTGCTCATCCCATGCACGTACACCTTTTTCATTCCACAGCTATAAGAGTTCTTCAACTAATGGCCTTAGGTACACATCAATGTCGTTGCCGGGTTTCTTAGGGCCTTGGATGAGCACTGACATCATAATGAACCTCCGCTTCATGCACAACCAAGGAGGAATATTATAGATACATAGAGTCACAGGCCAGGTGCTATGATTGCTGCTCTGCTCCCCAAAAGGATTAATGTCATCTGCATTTAGACCAAACCATACGTTCCTTGAGTCATCTGCAAAGTCCTCCCACTTTCTCTCGATTTTTCTCCACATCGACCCGTCAGCGGGTACCCTCAACTTCCCGTCTTTCTTACGGCCTTCTTTGTGCAATCACATCAACTTGGCATGCTCTTTGTTTTGGAACAAACATTTCAACCATGGTAATATAGGAGCATACCACATCACCTTGGCAGGAATCTTCTTCCTGGGGCGCTCGCCCTCAATAGCCATGTATTCTGCTTCAGTGGTAGATTGGGCAATTACTAGCTGCAACGTTGCCCTCCAACTCACAGCAAACACCAACATTTGGACAACCACAGATATATATATATGCTAGCTAGGAACACACAATAATAGCCACATGGGATTTCCTTTCAAAGTCCTCTTCAAAGAAGTTCTTACCAATGAAGACAAACCATCAACTCCCCATAAAGGCAATGGCAGAATAAAGTATATAGCTTAACTTTTCATTGAGATAAACATTAAATATCCTGTCAAAGATATAAAGAAATGAGGAGACACACACCAACAAATTAAATAGTAATATTTCTTGCCACTAAAAGAAAAGTTAAAGGTAGTTTAACTTATCCAACATTAATTGGTGGACACGATCCTTAGAAACATATCTTGGAATAACCACCAGATGTTGTTATGTGACTATGATACAAATATCAAGGATTTGCGTTTATAATTTTGGGCATTATTGATAGTATAATGGGAATATATGAATATCATCTTGGAAGAGAACAAATTTTAGAACCCATAAGGACATATACGATGGTGTGTATCAATTAGTTCTTAATTCTACAATGTAGGGTAGTTAATAGTTATTAATGTGGAGGAGAGAAAAGGAGGGGGCGGAATAAAACATACTCTTTGCGAAGATTTCGCTCTCACTACGCTAGTTAACCCCTCTACTGATGGGTGCAAAACCCATCAAAGCCACCTCCAGTGACGGGTTTTGCACCCTCGGTAGCCTTTGGCCAGTTGTGCTAAAGAACCACTAATGGGAATTAGGCCCCGTTAGTGGAGGTACATACTAGGAACAAAGAAGGTGAGTTGGGCAGTCGAGCACATAACAACTACCACAAGTGAATGACATTGATGTCCTAGATGTCGTAACCTCTAACATCCTCCTCATTGGTTGTGAATGCCTTAGAAGCGGGAGTAAGAGAACATTGTGTGGAGGGAGGAGTAGGATAGAGTGAGCTGTGCATTTATTAGCCTCTGAGATTGCCATCGCACAAAGGGAGGATGAGAACGACTTTGTCTTGTGATAGATCAGCCTTTGACCTCCTCATAATGGTCCGCAAATGCCGTTACAGTGTGAGGAGCGCTTGCTGATATCGTCGCCATCCCACGCTGATGACATTGAGCCCAAAGTCCAGTGCCACCAAGGGCACCAAGGTGGTCAACTTTCATGAATCTGAGGAGGGGAGACAGATCATGAAGGGTAGAAAACCTAAGGAGGGAGGCGGAGGAATGAAGAAGAGAGTGGCTAGAGAGTGGTATTCATAGACCGAGAGGGATAGTCGATATTTAGGGATAAGATGGGGGTTTAGGTGGGGTGCACTGTTTGGGGCGCGGGGGGGGATAGGATTTCGGACGATATCGGCAAGAAATCATTACTAATGGGCGAAAACTTAGGCCCGTGTGTAGAGCCATTTTCACCACTCACCAACAATACTAGCGGGGGTGACTATGTGCCGCCTGTAGCATACCGAAGTGAACTCGCCACCTGAAGGACATCCTAATGGGCTGGAAACCGATTGGCCCATTAATAGGTTCATCAACTTTTTTCTTCAATTCTCAGAAAATAGTAAATACTTTCCATTATTTATTTAAACTATTTTTTAAAATGGAAGAAAAAATATATTTTAAACGTGTTTGCGCCATTCAAAAAAATCATGGCATTTTAAAAATGTTGCCATACTTTTAAAAAAATCCATGCAATTTACAATTTAAAATATATTCTTTGATTTCAAAAAACATCCTGATTTACTTTCTAAAAAATGCTCATGTATTTTCACACTTCTTTTTAAAAAATTATCAAAGTGTAAGGATATTTATAAATGTTTGAATAATTTGAGACTTTTTCACTTGTTTCTATAAAATTTAAGTAATAAAACTAGCCATGATGGCCTTCCCTCAAAAAAGAAAGTTGTTCCCCAGAACATGTTCGTGTAATTCAGAGAGTGTACATGAAATTTTCAAAAGGTGGTCACGCTAAAAGTGTTTGCGCATTTTGAGAAATAGTCATGGATTAAAAAATTCATGTAGTTTTAACAAAAGTGTCGATAGTTTTTTGAAAAATTGTTCATTTCATTTACGAACTGTTCATATATTTTACATAAATATCCATGTAATTGTCATAGTGTTCTCACATTTAAAAAAACTCATACATTTTAGAAAGTGTTCATTTATTTTTGAAACATATTCAAAACATTGTTCATATAAAATAAAAAGTGCTTTGTGACTTTCAGTAAAATGTTGATGTACCTTAAAATATGAAAAATATAGTTAAAAGGGAAAATAAAAAATGGTCAAATAAAACAGAGAATAAAAAGAAAATAAAGAACAAGAAAAATGGCAGTAAAAAGGAAATATCAACAAATGTAAAACGGGGAATGCAAAAGTGAAATTCGGAATAATGAAGAAAAGGTGAAAAAAGCAATGATACCCAAAATAAAAAATAATAATCAAAACCAAACCAACTACTGGGCCAGCCCAGTACCACTTCCGCATAGGGGGGGGGGGCGCTATTGCCCACAATAGGTGTCATATAGCACTTGTGACTATTGTCGGCCTGTAAATATCTAGGCTAGATAGTGGAACTATGTCATGTCTAACGAGCCCGCTTTTAGGCTCGTCAGTCATGATTTTTTTTACAGAATCGGACCGTTTGTACAAGTCATCACTTGGAGGCACATTGGTAATGCTTCTACTGAAGAGCAACTTTAGACCCGTTAGTGGAGGCCGATCATTAAAGGGTAACCTGGTGTAGTGTCCTATTTAGCATGTTAACTAGCACTATAATATGCCTGGTTCATTCACTGATGTTGATGTACATGAACTATTTAGCATGTTGATATTTTGAAAACAAACTTCGATATACTCATATGCATATGATTTCCTACAATTATATGTCCAAAGAGCGTCTACCACCGTGATTACCTAATATGGTGTCCTATACGCCCACGGACGTGTCCGGTTGCATCCGCTGTCACCGACCGTATAGTGACTAGATCGAGCACTCCACAACCGTGATTGCCTAATTTGGGTACCCAAATTCATACTAGCCACAAAACACACGTAATCACGAGAAAACATAAAACATATGAAGTCCGACATCGGTCTTAGATGCAGTAAACCAAAAGGGCCGAGTTCATCCAACTTAACCTTGCATAAACATAAAAAAAGTAATTAAACATAGAGAGGGCGGTCGGAGCTCACCACTTCCGTGTCAGTCCCTTCCCCTTGTGGTCTTGGCTATGCTCCTCCATGTACGCGTCGGCTGCGGGCGGGTCATTGTCGTTCGTAGTCTTGCCGCTGTCGGTGGAGGAGGAAGAGGAGGTGAGGAAGCCTGCCACGCGTTGCATGGTGCGACTCTGCTCCACCACAAGATATGCAACTCTGTTTGCCGCCTTGGACTTCTTTCGAGCCAGCTTCTCCTGCTCCTCCAACGCCCAGCGGAGGGCCATAGCGTTCTTGCGACGCTGGTGAAGGGCGTCCATTCCTGCCGACATGTAAGAACGACGGATTGCAAGGCAGAGCGCCTCATCATCGTCGAGGGCGGGTCACTAGTAGAAAACAACCCATTAGTCCCGGTTCGTAAGGGCCTTTAGTCCCGGTTCATGAACCGGGACTAATGGGTCGCATTAATGCCACAGACATTAGTCCGGTTCGAGACGAACGGGACCAATGTAACTCCACGTGGCGACGTGCACCGAGCCCAGTCAGAGGGTCTTTGGTCCCGGTTGGTGGCACCAACCGGGACCAAAAGTCTTTTTTTTTAAGAAAGTGGCTGCTTTAGGGGTTTTGTGGTTTATTTTTAGGTTGTTATTTATAGCTAGCTAATAGAGAGAAGTGTCCTCTCTTATCTTCGTCCTTGGTTTATCAACGCTTATATGTTCATTGCACCCGTAGATATATATATGACATGGCTCATGCATGCTTTGCATCATCATCATATATATGTATATAATAAAGTCCTACTAATCATGCATCATCATACTACTTCTACTAGCTCGTTATTAATAATAAGTCATACGATCATCATCCTCGTACGTATATAGTCATCGAACCCAACCCTACATATATAATTGTTCTTAGCACATGATCATCAGTACTAGGTATAGGACCTAAAACACCCTTAAGGTAAAATAGCATAAAACAATATAGACCCTGACTCTCCATTATGAAGAATGGCGATCATCCTGTCTCCAATTCTTGCCTTTCGCTGCTTATTGCTTCCAAGAAGCTCCTTACGACTGTCCATACATTTTTCCATTCTTTGATTGTTATGTCTCCACTTCTTTTAGAAACCCGATATGGACAGTTGAGATTCGTAGGACGACCTGGTAGTATGTTCAAAACATGAAGGCTACCACGCGTATACATCGATGAGGGACACACTCATTCGGGATTATCTGTTGAAAAACATAGTAATAACCGTAGTTAGCAATGATGTACTAGTTTAATTAGAAGTGTGCAAAAAGATGCACGGATGTTGTAATAGTAAAAAATAATCGTACCAAGGTATCTCCATGGTAGTTACCGTAGTTCAACACGTGCACTAGTGGCACGTATTGACCATAATGTTGAGGAGTTTGATTGTAGATATTGTAATTCTCAAGATCTCTACAAAATCCGACTAGATGTCGCTTTCTCCCGATAAGTTAATTCGCAGCCTTCGTTGTAGTATGTTCTGTCTACCATCTTCCGCACATTCTTTGAAGAATGAAAATAAGCTGTCAATGGAGATAAGTTGTCAACTATATATTTTGAAATAAACAATATAAATTACTTAATAACTATGCTTAGCTCACATGAGGGAAGAACTGGAGGTGTATGCACAAAGACCCAAATCGTAGGTGTCTCTTGCTCGATTGTAGGATCACCAAGATCCATGGTGATAATCATACCCTCATCAAGACCATACATCTTGCAAAATGCATCCCAATTTTGCAACCAAAATGGGTTACACTCTGAGCATTGTACAGCTTTACTTGAAAATCCACATCATGTTCGGTACTTAGGACAATTTTTTTTGTTTCGAAATTTTCATGGTCTTCAAAATCCATCCTCTCCAAGACATAGCGTCTTGCAAAGCATGGGATAAGCTAGTCAAATTGAAAAAGATGAAAATTACACGTTAAAATAGTTGAACTCGTGCTTAATTACGAAAAAAAACTATTGTCGTGCGTTATGCATCGTATGAACATCGCAAGTCTCCTCGAGCTTAATGCTGAATCGCCGATCTTCCTCCAGCTCAATGAATCATCGCACATACCTCGGTCATCGTGGCACCAATCGCACTCCCAGGCGATTTTAAGTGCGCCGATGAGGACGACATTTCCGCCCACGTTCATAATTCAAATATTAAACTAGATCATTATTATAAATCACGGGTTGACTATAGATGATCGATGTACATACGGGTTGAATACTACATCATCTCTTGGTGTCCGTACATCATCGAATATTATCACTAATAAAACTAGAACCGTGGCGCCCGACGGTATCGACGCTGGCGGTGTCCGGATGCCTCACCACCGTCACTGGCCCACGCGACCGCCACCAAACAAGGATCGGGTCAACAACGGGTTGCCTCCTCACCAACCTACTACGTCCCCCGAAAGGTAACACCTCCCAATACCAACCCGGCGGAGCCCAGTCCCGAACATGACCCTGATCAAGCAGGCCTCCATCGCCGACTCGACGACGACGAGGATGCGGGATAGGCATCGCCGACGTCGACGCAGGAACTACTTCTATATATAGTTAAATAAAAGTAGTCTTATTAATTAAATCTAAGAAACTAACATAAAAAAACTAACATAAAGAAACTAACATAAAGAAACTAACATAAAAAATATTACATAATATGAACAATTCTTTTTACAGAAAAAAAACTAACATAAAAACCTTACATAAAAAATCTAACATAATATGAACAAATTTTACAGAAAAAAAACTAACATAAAGAAACTAACATAAAGAAACTAACATAAAAATATTACATAATATGAACAATTCTTTTTACAGAAAAAAACTAACATAAAAACCTTACATAAAAATCTAACATAATATGAACAAATTTTACAGAAAAAAACTAACATAAAGAAACTAACATAAAGAAACTAACATAAAAATATTACATAATATGAACAATTCTTTTTACAGAAAAAAACTAACATAAAAACCTTACATAAAAATCTAACATAATATGAACAAATTTTACAGAAAAAAACTAACATAAAGAAACTAACATAAAGAAACTAACATAAAAAATATTACATAATATGAACAATTCTTTTACAGAAAAAAACTAACATAAAAACCTTACATAAAAATCTAACATAATATGAACAAATTTTACAGAAAAAAACTAACATAAAGAAACTAACATAAAGAAACTAACATAAAAAATATTACATAATATGAACAATTCTTTTTACAGAAAAAAACTAACATAAAAACCTTACATAAAAAATCTAACATAATATGAACAAATTTTACAGAAAAAAACTAACATAAAGAAACTAACATAAAGAAACTTACATAAAAATATTACATAATATGAACAATTCTTTTTACAGAAAAAAACTAACATAAAAACCTTACATAAAAATCTAACATAATATGAACAAATTTTACAGAAAAAAACTAACATAAAGAAACTAACATAAAGAAACTAACATAAAAAATCTAACATAAAAATCTTACATAATATGCACAAATCTTTTTACAGGAAAAAAATCTAACATAAAAACTAACAAATTAATTACACAATCTACATTAACTACATATCTAAATTACACAATCTAATATAACAAAAATATCTATGAACTAAAAAATCTAAAACAAATCTAAGAAAAAATAAAAAAAAAGACACGACGGCGACGGCGAGGTCTTGCGTGGGCGTGGCAGGGCGTCTGGGCGGGCGGCACGGCGCTGGGCGGGCGGGCGCGGCGGCGTCGGTGGTCGATCGGGTCGACGGGCGGGCGGCGACGTCGGTTGGCCGGCGGCGCTGGCCGGACGGACGACAGCACAGGCAGTATGGCGGCGGCGGCGAAGGCAGGGTATGCTACGCGGTGGCGGGCGGCGACAGTGTCGGGGCGGCAGGGGCGAGGCGCGAGCGAGGAGCAGGAGATGGGGATGCGGTTTCAAATCCTAAGTGCTACTTATATAGCAAAGTCTTTTGTCGGTTCGTGGCACCAACGGGACCAATGCCATCTTTAGTCGGTTTGTGCCACCCGGGACCAAAGACTTTTTTCAAAGAGCCCAAAGGGCGGAACGAACCATTGGTCGGTTGGTGGCACAAACGGGACTAAAGAGGGCATTGGTCCCGGTTGCGGCCTGAACGGGACAAAGCTCAGCATTGGTCGGTTGGTGCCACCAACGGGACCAATGGTCTCGCAACTGTTTTTTTTTATTCTTCCGGCAGAGCTTTCGTTTTAGTCCCCTCGCCAAGCGAGAGGCACTCGCATTGTTTATAAGCCCGAGTGCGAGATACAATGACGAAGATGCTCAATGCTCTCTGACGTTGGTCGGCTTCAACCCTTGCGGGATACGGTAGACTGCTGCGAGCTATGTGCGGTCAGATTGACACTATCCCGAAGGGTTGAAGCAGATTAACGAGCATTGCGTCTCTTTTTATTTGTAATGACTTATTATAACTCAGAAAAAATAAATATAGCAGAAAAGAAAAAACTATATAAAAACTACTCATAAATGAATAGAAGCAAAAAATAGTTGTGATTAACTATAGTAAAAAGGAGCATATATGCTTATTTTTATGGCTTATTACAACTCAGAAATAAAAAGAAAAAATAAATATAGCAGAAAAAGAAAAACTATATAAAAACTACTCATAAATGAATAGAAGCAAAAATAGTTGTGATTAACTATAGTAAAAAGGAGCATATATGCTTATTTTTATGGCTTATTACAACTCAGAAATAAAAAGAAAAAATAAATATAGCAGAAAAAGAAAAACTATATAAAAACTACTCATAAATGAATAGAAGCAAAAATAGTTGTGATTAACTATAGTAAAAAGGAGCATATATGCTTATTTTTAATGGCTTATTACAACTCAGAAATAAAAAGAAAAAATAAATATAGCAGAAAAAGAAAAACTATATAAAAACTACTCATAAATGAATAGAAGCAAAAAATAGTTGTGATTAACTATAGTAAAAAGGAGCATATATGCTTATTTTTATGGCTTATTACAACTCAGAAATAAAAAGAAAAAATAAATATAGCAGAAAAAGAAAAACTATATAAAAACTACTCATAAATGAATAGAAGCAAAAAATAGTTGTGATTAACTATAGTAAAAAGGAGCATATATGCTTATTTTTAATGGCTTATTACAACTCAGAAATAAAAAGAAAAAATAAATATAGCAGAAAAAGAAAAACTATATAAAAACTACTCATAAATGAATAGAAGCAAAAAATAGTTGTGATTAACTATAGTAAAAAGGAGCATATATGCTTATTTTTATGGCTTATTACAACTCAGAAATAAAAAGAAAAAATAAATATAGCAGAAAAAGAAAAACTATATAAAAACTACTCATAAATGAATAGAAGCAAAAAATAGTTGTGATTAACTATAGTAAAAAGGAGCATATATGCTTATTTTTTATGGCTTATTACAACTCAGAAATAAAAAGAAAAAATAAATATAGCAGAAAAAGAAAAACTATATAAAAACTACTCATAAATGAATAGAAGCAAAAAATAGTTGTGATTAACTATAGTAAAAAGGAGCATATATGCTTATTTTTTATGGCTTATTACAACTCAGAAATAAAAAGAAAAAATAAATATAGCAGAAAAGAAAAAAAACTACTCAGAAATGAGTGAGATGCGCTTATAGAGGAAATTCAACTTAAATTCATAACAATTTCAAGAGAAACTGTATGAATTTATGCTAAATTACCTATATAAGCGCATCTATTTTCATTATCGGAGGAGCTCGATAAAGTAGAGAGGGGGCTTATAAACCAGTCCGTTCCCCTTGATTGGCGAGGTGGGACTAAACTACGTCAAGCACGGCACCAACTTTTAGTCGGTTCGTGCCATCAACGGGACTAATGGGAGCCCATTGGTCCGGTTCAAGCAACCAACGGGACCAATAGGTTTGGGCTGGAGCAGGACCAATGGTCCGGTTCGTCCCACAAACGGGACCAATAGGTCCAGACGAACCGGGACCAATGGCCCACGTGGCCCGGCCGCCCCCGGCTCATTTAACCGGTCCGATGCCCCATTGGTCCCGTTACGATTTGAACCGGACTAATAATTTGGACCGGCCTGGACCATTGCCCCCTTTTCTACTAGTGGGTGACAGCGCCTCTAGCGCGGATCTAGCGGAGAAAAAAGAAAGAAAGAGAAGAAGGAAGAAAAAAATAACAAAATCCAGGAAAATGGAAAAGGAAAGAAAATAAATGAAAAATGAAAGGAAAGAACCAATATTTGAAACGAAACCGCTCGGAGAAGGTTGCAGAACCTACCGAAAACCGGCAAGGAGGTAGTTGGGCCAGCTGAAAGTGTACCTAGTGGGAAAACCGGGGTACTGGCCTGTATGCAGCTTACTGCACAATGTTGGTCCGGTCCACATGCCCTTGGGTCAATTTCACATGTCCCTCTCCTAATTGTCTATCATGTTCACAGCATCAACCCCACACAAAAACACTAGTGCAGAATCGGGCTTTAGTCCCGGTTCGTAAGGACCTTTAGTGCCGGTTCACCAACCGGCACTAAAGGGTGGGGACTAAAGGCCCCTCACCCTTTAGTGCCGGTTCAACACGAACCGGGACCAAAGGCCCATCACGTGGCACGAGTCCGCGTCGGGGGGCTGGGGCCCTTTAGTCCTGGTTGGTTACACTAAGCGGGACTAAAAGGTTTAGGAGTTTATGGATTTATGGAAAAACCAACCGGGACTAAAAGGTTTAGGGGTTTATGGATTTATAGTTTATTTTTCCTTTTAATTTTGTGTTTTTCATTTAATTTTTTTCATTTCTAACATAAATTGTGAATAATGTTCTGGCAAAAGTACCCAAAGTTGTCTATCATCTTTGGTTCTTTCGGACATCATAATGCGAATGTTCTCGCAAACACTACTAGGGAAAAGCCTATACACCCAATCTTATCAGCAGCGCGCTTTAAAATAAAGCGCTGGATCTAATTAGCAGTAGCGTGCTCACCAGTAACTAGCTGCTGAAACAAATATAGCAGTAGCGCGCCCTCTCAAAGACGCGCTACTGCTACAATTCCCACGAGGCCGCCGCGAGGCTAGTTATAGCAGCAACGACTTATAACGACGGGCGCTACTGCTACGTAGTATAGTAGCAGCGCATTTCTCGAATAAGCGCTACTGCTAAGTTTACTACAAAAATTTAGTCCCACCTTGCTCCATGAAGAGAGTTTTTACCACCTTAAATATGTTACTTCTCAAACTTTGACAAGCACTTGGTCTTCATTGAACTCTATGTGTAGAATTTGTGGCTGCAATATGAGTCTTCACCTGTTCCTAAACCGGTGAGGACTCATATTGACAAATCAGATTGTACACAAAAAGATCGTTGATGATCAATGTATTTTTGATATATTGAACAAAGTCTATTTTTACATGCTGACACATAGCAGTAGCGCTTTATTGTGAAAGGCGCTGCTGCTAGATAGCTTAGCAGTAGCGTCTTTTCCTACAGCGTGCTACTGCTAAGTCATTCATCTCCCACCCCATCTCCTCAATCCGATCCACTCACACAGTCACACACTCATCACTAGATCCCCTCTCAATCCCCCGCGCCGGTCCACCCCCGTCGCCCCTCCTCCGTCTGCGCCGCCGTCACCTCCTCCTCCTTGCTGGACTCGGTACCCAGCCTCCTCCTCCGTCCTCCCTCTCCACTCGCAGCTGGCCGGCCCCTCCTCGCTCCGCCTTCCTCCTCCGTCCTCCCTCCATTGGCCGCGCCGGCCGGCCCCTCCTCGCTCCGCCTTCCTCCTCCATCCTACTCTCTTCTCCCTCCTCGAGTCGCCCCTCCTTCTCCCTCCTGCCCACTACATTTTGATTTAGTAGGCTAGTTCATATGCAACATTTTGATTTACTTGATATAATTTAGTTGATTTAGTAGGCTAGTTGATTTAGTTGACTTAGAACATTTTGATTTAGTTGATTTAGTAGGCTAGTTCATTTAGTTGATTTAGTTGCCTTAGAACATTTTGATTTAGTTGATTTAGTAGGCTAGTTGATTTAGTTGACTTAGAACATTTTGATTTAGTTGATTTAGTAGGCTAGTTCATTTAGTTGATTTAGTTGACTTAGAACATTTTGATTTAGTTGATTTAGTAGGCTAGTTGATTTAGTTGACTTAGAACATTTTGATTTAGTTGATTTAGTAGGATAGTTCATTTAGTTGATTTAGTTGACTTAGAACATTTTGATTTAGTTGATTTAGTAGGCTAGTTCATTTAGTTGATTTAGAACATTTTGATTTAGTTGATTTAGTAGGCTAGTTGATTTAGTTGATTTGGAACATTTTGATTTAGTTGATTTAGTAGGCTAGTTGATTTAGTTGACTTAGAACATTTTGATTTAGTTGATTTAGTAGGCTAGTTCATATGCAACATTTTGATTTAGTTGATTTAGTAGGCTAGTTGATTTAGAACATTTTGATTTAGTTGATTTAGTACGCTAGTTGATTTAGTTGACTTAGAACATTTTGATTTAGTTGATCGTTAATCCTTTGCTCATATTGCTTTAGGAAAAATGGCGCCACCACCACCACCACTATGTCAACTGTGCAAGTCAAGATGCGCCAGCAGCCTTGCAACTGCCATTCGTGACCCGCTTGACAAATACCATGGTTGATCGACATGATATTATATGTTATACTTACAAATGCAAATTATCCGATGAATTACTTAGTGTACAGTCCAATGATATGGTATGTTGTGTGGAATCTAGTCGATGATATGTTTTAGTGTAGAGTTCGATCACATGCTTATGAGTGTAGAATCTAAGGAAACTATTAATAGTGTAGATAATCCATATGTACTTATTTGCGAGGCTATTTATTAATTGATATGTTTTTCTTGTTCAGAAATTGGCAAAGAGCATATCTGTGAGTTATGGTATCGACTCTGATGAAGAAGGCTCAGCTGGACTATGCTTTACTGCAAGGGGCTCCGTCACAACCTATACTTACCGCGTGGACACGGACGGTTGCACACACTTAAACTCGGTTGGGTGGAAGAAATTCCTCGATGGCAAGAATCTTCGTGTTGGATAGGCCATCCTAATTACTATCAGGAACACCAACCGTCCAGACTTGAGGATGATGATTGTCTTCGATATCATCTAGAACTACATATGTGTGTGGCTATATCATCTAGAACTACATATGTGTGTGTGGCTATATCATCTAGAACTACATATGATGATCGTCGTCGATATCATCTAGAACTACATATGATGATGGCCGTTGATATGACCTTGTACTGCTTGAGGATGCATGTTGACTATGCATGAAATTGTTATCTAGTACTCCCTTCGTTCCAAATTACTCGTCGTGGTTTGAACTAAAACCACGACAGTAATTTGGAAACGGCGAGTACTACCTAGTAATGGTTTATGAATTTGATATCTACTAGCAGTACCTAGTATCTAGTATCTGAAAGGGAAACTGAAAGGGAAAGGGGAAACTGAAAGGGAAAGGGGTGCTGGGAAAATGATGAAAGATATAGCAGTAGCGAGGGATGGAGAAATCGCTACAGCTAGGTAATAGTAGCGCGTTCTTAAAAAGCGCTGCTGATATTGTCAACAGTAGTAGCGCGGGTAAGGGCCGCGCTACTACTATGAGTTAGCTGTAGCGCCTTATTAGTAGCGCGGTCACCCGTGCTGCTGCTAGCCTCAAAACCCACACTACTACTAGGGTTTTCCCTAGTAGTGAAACATAGTATGCACATAAATTATTTCCCTGTGCCTGCCTCATGGTCTTTACGAGAATAGAATTCAGGCTGATAATAATTAATCAAGCATGATAATGGTATTGAAACTAGAATGAAAGAGATGCACAGACGTAGCTAGCTAGTACTACTTAATTAATTACCTTGGGTCGCACCCATTTCAGCTGTTGTTTCCATGCGCCTTCAACCTGTTTTATGAACTTTTGCCAAGCCCTGCCCGCCGGCAAAGAAAATGAATAAAGGAGTTATTAATTAGTTGATATCAGGAAATGAACTAAAGAGGCTGACATATATAGTGCGATAATGATTGAAATTACATGTTGACCATCCCCCTCGCATATTTCTTTAAGACTCCCATAAACCTCTCAAAGGAAACATATTGTGTAGAAATAGAGGACCCAGAATGACAATCTCTTCGACTTGGTGAACTAGGACATGCGTCATGATATTGAAGAAGAATGAAGGGAACACCAACTTGAAACTGACAAGACATTGCGCCAAATCATTCTCTAACCTTGGTATGATTTCTAGATCGATTACCTTCTGAGAGATTGCATTGAGGAATGCACATACACAATGGCTAATCAAACGTTTCCCGGTAGAAGCCCCCTCAATGCAACCGGAAGCAGTTGCGTCGTAATCACGTGGCAGTCATGAGACTTTAGGTCTGGAACTTTTTCTCTGTCATATTTATTTTTCCCTTTATATTCGACGAGAAGCTAGACGGAACCTTCATACTGAGCAGGCATTCAAAAAATATTTCCTTCTCTTCTTTGGTAAGAGCGTAGCTGGCATGACCCTGATGTATGCCGTCTTTTCCATGCATACGTTGCTGGTCCTCCCGTGCCTCTGATGTATCTTTTGTATTCCCATACACGCCCAAGAAGCCTAGCAGGTTCATGCAAAGATTCTTCGTCACATGCATCATGTCGATTGCAGAGCGGACCTCTAGGTCTTTCCAATAGGATAGGTCTTAAAATATAGATTTCTTCTTTCACATGGGTGCGCGTCCGTCGGCGTCATTCGGTCTGCCAGGACCCTTTTCAAAGATTACTTTTAAATACTTGACCATATCCAGTACATCATCACCAGTACCGTGGTGAGGCTTCTTTCGGTGATCTGCCTCACCTTTGAAATGCTTGCCTTTCTTTCTTACGGGATGCCTTCTCGAAAGAAATCGACGATGTCCCAGGTACACATTCTCTTATATTTATCAAAATATATATTGTCGGTATCATCTAAAAAGTGCATGCATCCGCGGTATCCCTTGTTTGTCTGTCCTGAAAGGTTACTCGGAGTAGGCCAATCATTGATGGTTACAAACAGCAACGTACACTACTAGAAAAAGGCCTGCTAGTGGCACACCAGTTTTGCCTACTAATGGCGCACTACTGGTGCGCAACTATCACCACGCCATTAGAATTAAATACTAATGGCACACCCCTGGTGCGCCATTAGTATAGCCCAACGTGCGCCATTAGTATGCCTCCCAGGGGGGCATATTTACCCATGTGCTTTGGCATACTAATGGCGCACCTGGGGGTGATGCGCCATTAGTATCCTTTCTGTAGTGCGCCATTAGTGTGCTGAGTGGTGCGCCATTAATATGAATATTAGGGATTATTTTTTTCTTTTCTGATATTTGCACAGGTTACTAAATATATTATTGGACAGAATATAGACCGCACCACATAGCAACAGCAGATTCATCGAATACAATAGAAGATTAGTCTCCGAATACAATTCATCATATTAGTCTCCGAATTCAAAAGACCGAACAAAGATAGAACATTACAAGTCTCGAGACCGCGAGTAGCGAGTTTGTCTTCACATTAGAAGTCGATACCGATCATCTAAACTACCATCACATAGAAGAGAGCTGCGGTCATCACCATGAGCATCATCGCGATGAAACTGGTCTTCATCCGGTTCCTCCAATGCTCCCTCCTCTCTCCCGCTAGATAGCGCGCGTATCTAGATTCTGCCTCCGCCCTAGTGGTGTATCCTTTGTAACTGTTACCGCCGAAACGGTGAACCTGTCTTTGACACTCCTCCTAGTCGTCGTAGACTCCGGGAACCTTACCCTTGTACACGACATACGACGACATCTCTATGCACTAGCCAAACAAAACGTTAGTAGAAATTCACAGACAATACATAAGCAATATATAAGTATGCAACAAAAGGATCGGAAGAGAAAAGCAAGACATTAATAGCACGATTGATGGTCCTACTAATAAATAGCATCAATTACATCTAAGTTGAACGACTGTCCAAACCAAAGAGACATACAAGTTCATTAAAGTTTAATTACAACATGAGCTAATTGATGTTTTAGAACTACACATAGCATCACTACTTTCGACTCGACTCAGGG
This sequence comes from Aegilops speltoides, assembly GCA_021437245.1. NCBI lineage: Eukaryota > Viridiplantae > Streptophyta > Magnoliopsida > Poales > Poaceae > Aegilops > Aegilops speltoides. The sequence continues at coordinate 147,609 of JAHHZJ010002440.1, forward strand.
AGCGGAGCGTGGATGAAGCCGCTGTCTCTCGTGATGGTCATGAAGTCGCGGGCGTTGTCAGCCTGCATTTGTAGCGTTGTGTCTATATCACTGTTGGACGGTTGATATCTGAGATAGAACTGCCCCGAGGTACGAAGTACATCTTGATGGATGATTTCTGCAAACTCCGACTGGATGCAAAAGAATTCTTGTCTGATATCCGCGTCCTGGATTGCCGACAAGCTTGCGGCCCAATCTGTGAGATTATTTGGTAGCAGAAGGTGATTATGGTCCCGTACGATCGCCCACATGTGATGGAGGGCATAGTAGGCATCCTTCTGACCGCCAGGCGGCTGCTTGATGTAGGGGAACGTCGTATTGTGGGTGAACATGTGCTTCTCGTACCTATGAAATGGCCTCTTAAAGGTGCCTCCAGATTTGGCGTAGCCGGGGAGAGCATCATCAAGAACTTTCTTGATATTTGTGTAGTCTATCTTCGACTCACGGTCTGGGTCGAAATACGTGGCCATGGAATATTTCGGGCTTAAGAGGATGAGTGTGCAATGTGTGTCACTGCACAAAACACGAAATGTTAGAAAAAAAGAACGATCAAAATCTAAGAAATCATATGTTACGGGGCGGTGAGGGGATGACTTACTCGGGAAAGTAAGGCACGAGGAAGTTATCCTTATCTGGGTTTGCCAGAATGATGCCTTCGAGGTGTGAACTTGCGACTTGCCAGTCGCCAGCACTGCCCAAGATCTTGGCATGCATGTAGAAGGGGTCGGCTATCCCGATGTCCGGGGTCTTGTCTCTAATGATACGCATCTCCATACTCAGTGAAAACAGCCGAACGAAGGTCGAGTGTAGCGGATGAAGGTTAAACATAGCAAAGATGTCATCAAACCGCAGGTCGATCGTACCCCCGATGGCATTATCCACAAAGCCCTTGCCCTCTGGTACCTTGGCCACGAAAACCGGGTATGCCACATCATTCTGGGAGAGACGCCGCTTCTCCAAAGAAAGAACACTGTCATGCAGACTCTACATAGCACCAGCTGCAGCATTGAGCAGATTTGTCAGTAGCATCGCCCTACCCACCACATGCACCCTTCTAGAGATATCCTTGTTATTCTCGGTGCCGGCTGGCTCGCACCGGCGCCCTTGTTATTCTTTCGTTTCCGTCCCTTCTTCTTCATCTGCTGTAATGGGTTCGAGTTCTGCTCACAGACCGCCTTCTTGAGTGTGTTGGGGTTGATAATATTTCGCACCTCGGCTATCGAGGCTCGGTGAAGGCGGCAGTGAGGCGTCTCTGAGAACTGAACGCCGACGGCGCTGTTGCAACTGGGTTTCTCCGCGGTACCAGCTAGATCACGGTCGTCTTTTTGAGGTTGGGTTCTTGAGAAGCGCAGCCCGCAGAATTAAATCACCGTACCCATGTTCGGCAAAGTACTTATCGGCGTTGGTAAATGTACCGTTATCGTTGTTGTCGTCGTCCGGATCTGTGCCATATGCATGTCCGGATCCTGTACCATAGGGATGTCCGGCATGTCCGTAGCGTTCGGCGGTCTTGCCATGGCTTGGCGCCGCACGACCGGGCGGTCTTATTCGTGGGGTGGTGTCCCCCGCCCCCAAACGAATCTGGCTCTTCGGCCAAAGCAGGGGCCAGCTTACGTAGGCGCTGAGGGTCATCACATCATCTTCGTCGGCTCTAGCGGGTCGAATCGAAGGTAACAACTCGTCGCAGCCTGGCAGCACCCGAACCAAATCAACCCTATACACGGTGGGTGGCATCGGATTACCGTGGAACATGGGGTTGCCTGGTTGAACGATTCTGCCCTTGGCGACATCGACCAACTCGCCGCCCATGAAGTGCAGGAGAGTGCACGGAACGTCGGCGGCGCCCTGCAAAAACATGTAGGGCGTCAGGGATGCCCAGTCAAAGGCAAGGAGATGAAGTCATCGGCCGAGAGGCTTAGTTACCGTGATGCCCTCAAGCTCGGCTAATGTCGAGGCACCGCCAACGGCGGGCGTGCAACAGACGGAGCGGTCGCTTGCTGGTGAGGTGCCGGCCGGCGTACACCCAGGTGCATTAAGCTCCAATGCCCGTGCCGGTGCCGGAGACACGAATACCGCCTCCGCCAGAGACACCAATGGCGCCGCCTGCGTGTTGTGTGAGTTGTTGGCCGTGAAGCTAGGAACCGGGGCCAGCCCTTGTTGGCCGTCCGCAATCCACGTCGTCAGCCCCTGAATCAAGGTAGGCACCATGGCGGTGAGTGTCGTTCCCAATTGTTGTTGCACTTGCTCTTGGACAATCTCCGGAATCCATGCCACTTGTGCCTTGAGTTCTTAAACCTCGCGCGACTGGCTTTCCGAGCTGGTCTTTTTCTCCTTTCGCCCACCAGCGTTATAGTATGACGACCATTTTGTGGACAAGCCTTTGCCGGCCACACGACCAGCTGACGACGACTTACTGAGCTTATCCTTGTTTTTCATTACGTTCAACGCCCTATTTAAAGGGGTGTCGAAAGGGAAGCTCTGAGACGACCCAGCGCATCGCTTTCGGTCTCTGCGGAAGGAACGTGAACCATTTAGAAATATTGGGGAATTAATTAGAATGCAACCATATGGAGCTAATTACGCGTGGGTGTAGTCCTTACCAGAACAAGCTAAAGCGCCCTGGTCTTCGGATCCGTGGTAAGCTCCTTTGTTATTGGGTCCTCCTTGTACCGGGCCCTGACAAAGTTCCTGGTCTGCTTGTCACGGTATTTCTCGAAGCGGGGTGGTAGGCCTTTCTCGGCACGCCCCGCGTCCTCCTTGTTCCATATAGGCTCCGCCACTCTGTAACTGCCGGGACCGAGTTGGTGGACCCCTAAGTTCAATTGCCGCATTTCTTTCCCCCACTAACTTGATTCGGAGGTTGCGTTGCTCTCGCACTTGATCTTGAACTCCTTGTAGTCATCTTCGCTGATCGATGGATTTTTCGCCTTGATCTTCTCATAACTATCACCTTTGTCAATCATTCCCTTCACCGTGCTTCTCCAAGTAGACAGGGCCTTGCTCATCCTTGTGAGGGCGGCACTGTTCACTTCATTCCCTGGGAGGCGTGTGTTTGCAAAGTCAGCGGGGAACTTGTATCGTTTGTGCAGCTTCGTGAAGAGGAGGCTGCGCAAATTCCCTCGGTCCTTATGCCTTAGGTTCTCAGTGTTGATAGAGACGGTGCTCCAGAGAATGCACCCGAGCTGAACCGAGTACCCCTTAACTAATTCTTTGGGCGCCGTTGGATGCCCGTCGGAGTTCACTTCAGTAAATTCCTCCTTGATGGTGCCGAGCACGTTCGGGCGCCGGTCCTTCCGTTGCCTCTTCGGTTGGCTGCCATCTATGCGTGTGATGCCATCATCAGTGGTGGCATCCTCGGCGGCACCATCAGTGGTGTCATCCCCGACGCCACTAGGGGTTGTGTAGTCAGGATCGGTGTCTTCCGCGGCGTCCTCATAGCGGTGAGGTTCTTCCTCCATCTCCTGGGACAGCTCCCAGAATTGCTTGCCGTCCGAACTGCCGGCCTCATCGTTGTGGGCCATGTTTCGCTCTAAATAAGGAAAAAATGGTCAAAAAGTTGGTTATTGTCAAGGAACAAGATCATGGTCTCATCATTTAGGGTTTGTCGACACAGAGGCATCCTAAAAGCTAAGCTTTTATCATTTAGGGTTTGTCGACGCCGAGGCACCCTAAAAGCCTAAGCTTTTATCATTTAGGTTCTTATCGACACCGAGGCACCCTAAAAGCCAAGGTTTTATAATTTAGGGTTTGTCGACGCTGAGGCACCCTAAATGCTAAGTTAAGTTTTCATCATTTAGGGTTTATCGATGCCGAGGCACCCTAGGTTGACTGATATATATGGGTATCTTCTAATAATATACCCTATCAAGAAAAGGGAAGGAGAATTCTAAGTTGGGCCTAATCACTTGGCTCTGTTGCCACCTATGGTTTAATGCAGCAAGAATGGCGGGGCAGTTGATCCTACTTAATTAAGTACTAAGATACCCCGGCCCATGCATTAGTCGCAAGTACCCCATATGTCCTATTTTTAGCAAAGTCGTGCTAAAATTCACGGAAAATTTCAGCATGACCTTTGCTGAAAATAGGACATATGGAGTACCCGAATTTGCCGGAACGGAAGTTAATCGACATTCCAGCAAACTCAAGGGCCTCTCGGGGTACATGCAAAATCATCACGACACGATGGTCGGAGTCATGACCTTTGCAAAATGGTCGGAGACACGATGGTCTTTCTCAATGTGATCAATTGATGGATCAACACGTAAAACATGTCCAATAAGTATGATTTATAGAGTCAACATCAGTATGAATATATATAAAGTTTTTCTTCATCAGCCAGGCCCATGCAAGTAACTGCATCCAGCAACTATTTCTTCTACTCTGTAACTAACTACACTCTGTATTTATAGAGTCATTTCAGATGAGATCGGATTGAGCTCCAGCTGCAGCTGCAGCTGAGGGATCCATGAGCCATCATGCCAGCCAGCCGGGAAATAAACTTTACTTTCCGAAGGAAATAAAAATACAATGCATACATACATACTTAAGCAGGTAGATAGATAGATAGATGAGCATGTTCAGTTTACAAGAATGAATATAAACAAGCAAAGAATGCATGCATGCATATCAAAAGTTGGCATCTACTGCTCCTGCTACTGCTTGCCTCTGCTGCTATTGAATATTTATAATAAACTAAAATTGTTCCTTTAATTACAAGTAAATGCAACTTTTCCATTAATTAAAACTAAACTGTTCCTTCATGATATTCTCTCTTCATCTACCCTTGGCTACTTTCTCTCTTCTCTTCTTCAGTTAATTAACTGAATTTTACTGATGTTGTTGTTAACTGAATTTTACTGATGTTTTTGTTGACTTGTTGTTAATGAACAGTGGCTAAAGATATATAAAACTCCAATGCAAATGTGCCATGTCAATACAACAACTCTTAGAAGTGAAGAACAGGTTCTCCAAAATGAGTAGAAAGGGAGCATGCTGACATCTATACAAGCCAATAATGATTTAATACTCAATGGAATAGGGTGAGATAAACACCAGTCAATAAATTTACTACATCAAAAGGAGTAAAACTCAACAATGCAGCACTATCTCTGAACCTAACCTTTGTTTAGTATGGGTATGACAAATCAATGAGTTGGTCATCACAATGTCAAATGCCATTGGAAGACAAGAAATCAGGTCATCACATAACAACAATTGGATGGCCTCGTGAACAACCAAGACATCCTCGAATGGCTGCCAAGTTACTACTAGCAGGCTCAAAAGTCAAGTAAACTGAAGATTGACCTTCTGAAGGTCTAAGTATGGTTGTGCTGTCAGGTTACTACTAGCAGCAACATGGAAGTAGACTTGATGACCGTTCGTCAGGCACAAATATGTAAGAAAGGAGCAAGTGCGTCTACTTATTGGAACAAGCCTGACAGTGGGAAAGCTATAAACTTATAATGACCGCGTTCAGATAAAAGATTGCAACCAAGCACATCTGGAAAATGTATTATCAACTATAAATATGGGTTGCAAACCAAACAACTAAGCATACTTTGTCAGATGATAACTATTGCAAACCAAACAAGTAAGCAGAGCACATGTATATACCTGTATCACTGTCTTGGAGCCAACAAACGCCTCAATTTTTCGCCAACCGCGATCGAACCTGTTACGCAGAAACACAAACAGAGAGATACATGTAACTAACAAGGACAGATAGACAAGGTAACAAGAACTCCACAGCTCAATTAAGCCTATGCTTCTTCTTTCACTCTAGTGTACCATTATGGCAAAGCCATATATGTATGTACAGAGGAACTTTGTTTTGTTTCATTCTCAAAATATGCTGCCATTCTGGAAACTTGGATGAGTGTTTTTCCATGGTTTTTGAATGAAAACATTATGACAGCTTGCAAACATAGGACCATGCCATTATCATGGCAGTCCACTATATATTTTTAGGACAAAATACATCATTATCAGGGCATATTATGGCCATTTTATTGCATGATGCCAAGCTAATGACTGACATCTGTTCTTGGCAAATGATGAGTCTCTGGTGCTCCTTGCAAATTGTTGATGCTAATGACCTTCCACTCTTGCCAAAGGGTGGATGCATTTCAAGTTCTCAACAACATGTGTTGTATTCTTTTTTACTTTTTACCTTTGTCTTATCAATTGATGATTGCACTACACATTGTACTTGAACCCCATATGTTTAACCCCAAACACACAAACATCACCACAAGGACTGAGATAAAAACTAATACTATCATGTACTTGAAGAAACCCTGTTCTTTTCTCTTTCTCTTTTGAACCTGACACACACTACATCATCACATATTTTCCTAGAAATTCAGTACAGCATGTTGGGGGTGAGGGGCATCACCTCGAATCCCTGGCTTGCCCTGGAGGCCAACGTCAGGTTGGGGAAGACGGAATTGGTCGGGGAGGTCGGCGAGCTCCGGATTTGGGGAGGTCGGCGGGGAGGACCGCCGCGATGGGAGGACGGCGAGGGGGTGGGCTGCGCTACACACGGCGAGCGCAAGCCGATGCTGGCGGGGCCGGGTGGGCGCTGAAGCTGGAGGAGGCAGCTTCTCCACGAAGACGGTGAGGGCGCGGGTTGAAGTGCGCGGCGACGAGGCAGGCCGCGTGGTGTTGGACGGTGAGCACGAGGTTGACGCAGCGGGGCCGAGGGGGGGGGGAAGGGGGGAGGAAGTCGAGGATGGGGGGGCGGCGGGGGACAGGCGAGGAGGCGGCTCGGCGAGGGTTTTGCGACCTCAATTTCGGGGAAGGTGGGGCGACGGGCAGCGAGGCGCCGGGGCGGTGGTGGTCTGGTGCGGCGGGGGCAGCGAGCACGGGGGCGGTGGTGGTCGGGTGTGGCGGGGACGGCGAGCACTGGGGCGGCGCGGGTGAGATGAGGCAGGGGAGGGCTTAGAGAGAAATGTGAGATTGGGGATTTTAGTGGGGGTGGAGGCTTAGGAATGGCGCACCCCCTAGCGGTGCGTCATTAGTATGTTTTTTTCGATAGTAATGGTGCACCCCCGAGCGGAGCGCCATTAGTAATCTTTTTTTAGATAGCAATGGCGCACCCCCGAGCGGTGCGCCATTAGTATGTTTTTTTATTATTTGTTGTTGCATCTAATAATTTTTTAGAAAATGAATATGAATATGAAACAGTAATATTTTTTTATAAAAATGGTAATAATTTTTTAAAAATTATCATCAAATTTGTTATTTGAAAATATTTATGAATATGAAAAAATATCATCAAATTTATTATTTGAAAATATAATCAAATTTGTTTTTTATTTTAGTTGCATTCATTTGTGACGGTGGAGCGGGAGGTCTTGGGGTCGTGGCGGCGGTGGAGGCGGGAGGTGCGGCGGTGGGTCAGTGGCAGGCAGTGAGGGGAGGGGCGGGCGGTGGGTCGGCGGCGGGGTGGAGTCTGCGGGGGGCTCGGCGTGGGGATCTGGCGAGGTGGGATAGCAATCGAGATGGAGGGGGATCGAGATCGAGTGTCCTCATGAATATTCAATATTTTTTCATATTGAATATGAAAAAATATCATCAAATTTGGAAAAATATTCATGAATTCAAAAAGTGCCCATGAAATACAATCGAGAAATGAAGGCTACAATTTAAATACAATCGATCTTAGCTAGCTATCTGTTCACAATCTTCTTACCCTTATTTTTTGTAAATGGAGTTCTTCTCTTGAACGAACGTCCTTTAGGTAGGGTGGTCCTGCTTCTTCTTGTGGTGTATGCTGATACTTCATCGTCGTCGTCATGTTCCATCTTCGGGTCGCTGTACTTGTCAAAGTCTTGCTCATTGGCGACTCCATCCATTCCGATGATCTTCCTTTTGCCTCTCCTCACGACAACACGACTGGGCTTTGATGGGTCGGTAATGAAGAAGCATTGGTCCACTTGGGAAGCCAGTACCCATGGCTCATTTTTCGTGGTGACGTTCGCGCCCGCGGTCTTGGATTTGGCTTCGGGTATAACCATGGTGGTGAAATACCGGTCTTCTTTTATGACGCTCTTGGCCCATCTGACACGGAACATCGGGACCTTCTCTCCAGCGTAGCTCAGCTCCCAGATCTCCTCGATCCTTCCGTAGTACCTGTCCTTGTCGTTACCGGTGTAGGATCCCATCGTTACCCCAGAGTTCTGATAACCATCGCTCTTCATGTCCTTGTCCTCGGTGTAGAATGTGTAGCCGTTGATATCATACGCCTCATAGGTCATCAGGTTGTGCTCGACGCCCTGTGACAAGGCGAATATGAGTTGTTCTTCCGCGGAAGAATCCTTATGTAAAGGGTACGACGGAAGTTTCTGCTTGAACCAATGCGTGAAACATGGGTTGTGCTCTTTGATTATATCTCCGTCCGTCCTCTGTTGGCATCGGTCATTGTACGTCTTCTCAATAAAGGTTTTGTGCTCTACCACCCAAGGATCGACCACGTCTATGTGTTGTAGCGCGACTAGGTTTGCTCTTTCAAAGTCGGCGAGTCGACCCTCGAAGTCGACATGCATTTCGCAGCGACCCTCACGGTGACCCCATCCAGCGAGCCTGCCGAGGTGCCTGTTGACGGGCAGACCAATGGGGTTCTCGATGCCTAGATAATTCATGCAGTAGGAGATGCACTCTTCGGTCAGAAAGCCCTGGCTATGCTTCCCTCTAGACGTGACATGTTACGAACGTATCCTTTGATGACATCATTCATCCTTTCGAACGGCATCATGTTGTGCAGGAACGTCGGCCCGAGTTGGATGATATCCTCCACGATATGGACCAGCAGATGCACCATAACGTCGAAGAATTCGGGCGGGAAGTACATCTCAAGCTCGCATAGTATCACCACGATCTCTTCCTGTAGCCTTCTGAGTTGCCTCACGCCAACCAACTTCCGAGAGATGACATCGAAAAAGTTGCATAGGCCAAATAACATTTCACGGACGTGCGCGTCCATGATCCCACGGATTGCAACTGGAAGTATCTGCATCATCAGCACATGACAGTCGTGAGGCTTCATCCCGCTGAATTTCTGCTTCGCCGAGTCTAGGTATCTGCTTATCTTCCCCGCGTAACCGTAAGGAAGTTTTACTCCTATGAGGCAGGTGAAAAACTGATCCATCTCCTCCTGACTTAGAGTGAAGCACGCGGGAGGGAAGTCATTTCCGGTCTTCTTGGCCTTTTTGCCTTTGCGACAACTTTTCGTGTCCTGCTTTGCCGCATCATCATCATTAGCGTGAAGCTCCTCCCTGATACCCATTGATTTCAAGTCTGCCCTTGCTTTTGGCCCATCTTTGGTCCTCTCTGGCATGTTGAGCAGGGTACCAAGCAGACTCTCGCACACGTTCTTCGTGATATGTATGACATCAAGGCTGTGAGGCACACGGTGGATCTTCCAGTATGGCAAGTCCCAGAAAACAGACCTCGTTTTCCATACCTTCAGCAGCGACTCTGGCGCCTTTCGCTTCTTTCCTGGCTCTGGCGCCTTTTGCTTCTTTTTCGGCAGTGGGCAATCTTTCCAATTTTTCAACAGCTCGTCTATTTCCTGGCTGCTCCTCGTACGCGGGCGTCTTCGGGGTTCGGTTTCACCATCGAACAGATCCTTGCATTTTCTCCATGGGTCATCCTCGCGAAGCCACCTTCGATGTCCCATGAACACGGTTTTCGAAGACCCAGGATCTCTATCTAGCTGGCGTCGTTGTGTCATCCATGCACCGACGCATCCGGAAAATCCATGGACCACCTGCCCATGAGATATCTCAGTAATCGAGATAGTCATGCACCGTCATGAGTAGTGCGGCTCTCATAGGGAGATATTCTTTCTCTGCGGTGTCCCACATATTGCTAGCGTTTTCCACAGCGTGTCTAGCTCCTCTTTCAGCAGTCCCAGATACAGATTGATGTCATTCACTGGTTGTATCGGCCCTTCAATTAGCATACTCATGTGAATGTACTTCCTCTTCATGCACAACCAGGGGGAAGGTTGTACATCCACACAAACACAGGCCAGGTGCTATGTGTGCTTCTCTGGCTGCCAAACGGATTGACTCCATCTGTGCTCGCGTCCAGCACGATGTTCCTTGGATCCTTCCCAAATTCTGGGTGTTCGAAGTTCAACCCTAGCCACTGGCTCCCATCCTTAGGGTGACTCAGCATCTTGTCTTTTTTATTTATCTCCGGATCATTTGCGTCATATTCTCGCTTCTTCTCCTCCCGATCCGCGTGCCAACGCAGGAGATTTTCTACCTTAGGGTCCGCGAAATACCGCTGCAGACGAGGAGTGATCGAAAAGTACCACACCACTTTTCGAGGAGCTTTCTTCCTCTTCTTGTATCGAGTGATGCCGCACATCGGACATATGGTAGACTCCGCGTGCTCATCCCAATAAATGATGCAACTGTTCATACACACATGGTATTTCATGTGCGGTAAATCCAGAGGACACACGATTTTCTTCGCCTCCTCGAAACTGGTCGGGCACTTGTTTCCCTTGGGAAGACGTTCATGCGAGAATGACATGTTCTCGTCGAAGCATGGGTCGATCATTTTGTGTTTTACCTTCATCTCCAGAGCCATGAGCATTACTTTCAAGCGGGTATCCTCGGGCCTGCATCCTTCATACAATGGAGTAACCGCGTCTATCTCTAGTTGATACAGCTTGGCTTTCTCTCGGGCGGCAGCTCTTGCGTTATCCGTCTGCTTGAGAAGCAGCTCTTGAATATGAGGGTCCTGCACCCAGCCCATCGATGGTCCATCGTGGTCTGCTCCGGCATCTTCATCTTCATGATCATGCCCTTCGTCTGCTCCGGCATCTTCCTCATCATCATGTCCTGCATCTTCTACATGATGACTGTGTACAACATCACCGTCGTGATCATGTCCTGGAGATTCTTCGTCTTCTCGCCCGCCCGAGCTGCGGTGGTTGTCTTGCTGCCCTTCCTCATTTCTTGCCCGGCCCCATTGGACGAATTCATAGTCATCTTCATCACCATGCCACTGATAGCCATCCATGAAACCACGCAAGAGCAGGTGGTCCCGCACCTGCCCAGAATCCGGGTCCGCAATAAGGCTCTTCAGCTTGCATCTTCGACACGGACATCTTATCTTCGTCTCGTTCTTTTGAAGCATCTCGGCCTTCGTGGAGCTCAAAAACCTATTCACGATGCCTTCGGTCATCGTGCGGACCATGGTCGCCTGCAGGGTAGAGCAATACGATATTTTAGAACCAAGAAAAATTTGGCATGACTTTCCCTAAAAATAGGACCAAAAAGAATGCATAGTGGCAAAATTCTCGCCAAAACGGAAATGAATCAACATTCCGGCAAAATATTGGCAACTATCGCATTTCAAATACCGGTACCTGCAAACACAAACATATATGCAACACCACAAACATATGCAACACCACAAACATACATAGGTCTAGCTAGGCCATAAAAAGTGCATGTGCACGTTGTTGGAGGGAGAAAAAAAGTAGATCTACAACATAAAGATAGCTTCCCCCTTACTTACCTATCAAAAAAAGGTAATTTAATCACTTAATTTGGATGAATCTATGGTGCAAATGAGGTGAGGAGGAGGAGGCAGCCGAGACAAGCTTGGAGGAGGAGGTGGAGAGAATGAAGTGGGGAAAGTGAGTGGGTAGGTGTGGCTGTCCAAAATATCTAGCTGGTCCCAGGTTACTAATGGCGCACCACACACAAATGCGGCATTAGTAACCCTGGTTACTAATGGCGCACCAACTGATGGTGTGCCATTAGTAGTTTTGCAAAAAAAATAATTAAAAATATATAGTAGTGGTGCACTGTGTGGCTGGTGCGCCTTTACTAGTTAAAACTAGTAATGGCGCACTCTGCCCTGGTGCGCCATTAGTATTTTTGGAAAAAAAAAATTGTTACTAGTGGCGCACTCTGTGGCTGGTGCGCCATTACTAGTTAAAACTAGTAATGGCGCACTCTGCCCTGGTGCGCCATTAGTATTTTTGGAAAAATAATAATAATAAATTGTTACTAGTGGCGCACTATGGGTCTGGTGCACCATTAGTGTCTTTCACATCAATGGCGCGCCAACACATGGTGCGCCACTGCTATATAGTAGTGGCGCACCACATGTCTGGTGCGCCATTAGTGGCCATATCATCTATAGCCCTTTTCCTAGTAGTGGCATGTAGGTCAAATTCCTCATGTTTGTGCTCATCCCACGCACGTACACCTTTTTCATTCCACAGCTATAAGAGTTCTTCAACTAATGGCATTAGGTACACATCAATGTCGTTGCCGGGTTTCTTAGGGCCTTGGATGAGCACTGACATCATAATGAACCTCCGCTTCATGCACAACCAAGGAGGAATATTATAGATACATAGAGTCACAGGCCAGGTGCTATGATTGCTGCTCTGCTCCCCAAAAGGATTAATGCCATCTGCATTTAGACCAAACCATACGTTCCTTGAGTCATCTGCAAAGTCCTCCCACTTTCTCTCGATTTTTCTCCACAGCGACCCGTCAGCGGGTACCCTCGACTTCCCGTCTTTCTTACGGCCTTCTTTGTGCAATCGCATCAACTTGGCATGCTCTTTGTTTTGGAACAAACATTTCAACCATGGTATTATAGGAGCATACCACATCACCTTGGCAGGAATCTTCTTCCTGGGGCGCTCGCCCTCAACATCGCCAGGGTCATCGCGGCTGATCTTATAGCGCAATGCACCGCATACCGAGCATGCATTTAAATCCTCGTACTCACCGCGATAGAGGATACAGTCATTAGGGCATGCATGTTTCTTCTACACCTCTAATCCTAGAGGGCGGACATCCTTCTTTCCTTCATAAGTATTGTCGGGCAATTCATTGTCCTTTGGAAGCATCTTCTTAAACATTATCAACAACTTTTCAAATCCCTTGTCAGATACACCATTCTTTGCCTTCCATTGCAAAAATTCCAGTGTGGTGCCCAGCTTTTTCTTGTCAGCTTCGCAACTTGGGTACAACAATTTCTTGTGATCCTCTAACATGCACTGCAACTTCAGCCTCTCCTTTTCACTTGCGCAGTTTCTCTTTGCATTGGCAATGGCCCGACCAAGATCATCAGCGGGCTCATTTGATGCCTCTTCTTCAGCTTCTTCCCGCATTGCCGGCTCAGCTTCTTCCCCCATAGTTGTAACATTGTATTCAGGGAATCCATGGCCAGGATAGCTGTCGTCATCCTCTTTTTCTTCATTCTCTTCCATTAGGACCCCTCTTTCTCCATGCTTGGTCCAACAATTATATAGTCGGACATGAAACCGGACTCAAACAGGTGAACGTGAATGGTTCTTGAGTTAGAGTAATTTCGATCATTCTTACAGTCACCACATGGACAACACATAAAACCATCCGCCCACTTGTTTGCCTCGGTCGCAAAAAGAAAAGTATGCACGCCATTAATAAACCGGGAGAGCATCAGTCCTCGTACATCCATTGCCGGCTCATCTTTATTACACAACATCGAAAAGACCAAATTAATACAAGTTCATACATAAAATTCATACACATTTATTCTCATAAAAAAACATACAAACTCTCTAGCTAAAGCATTTAAATGCAACAACAAATGCGATCAAGATCGGAACTAAGGTAACAATTGATCCAGCAGCATAATGATATCAGCCTCACTATCAATGGCATATTTTTAATCTTTCTAATCTTCAAGTGCATTGAATCCATCTTGATCTTGTGATCATCGACGACATTGGCAACATACAACTCCAGTTTCATCTTCTCTTCTTCAATTCTTTTCAATTTTTCTTTCAAATACTCGTTTTTTAACTAAATTTAACTTCTCGACAAGAGGGTCGGTGGCAATTTCTGGTTCACATACCTCCTAGATAAAAATATTTATGTCAACTTGATGGGCATAATTTGTCATAAACACGAAATGCAACAAATAGTTATAAAAAAGAATATACCACATCCGAATCATAAACCGGACGAGGGCCGACGGAGACGAATATCAAAACCATGCCACTATGTATAACAAAGAACGTATGGGTAAGAAAATTATACAAGTAACTATCTAAATCACACAAACATGATTTTTTTTTATAAAAAGGATAAGAACAAGAGGCTCACCAAGGTGATGCCGGCGACGGGACGGTGCGGGAGATCGATGGTGGTTAGGACGGGGACGGGAAGGCACTAAGTAAACCACACCTACATATGCAAACTAAGAAGTTAATTTGAGCTCAGGCTGCATATAAATCAAATGAACTACCACATATAAGTACTCCCAAACTAAAACTCACAAATCACTATACTTATAGAGCATTGCAAGAGCTAATCTAGCAATGAGAGATGAAAGGAAAAAGTTGCTAGCCTTTGTGAACACTTGGATGGATGGGGTGCCTTCAAATCTTAAAAAAATTGGCAAAAATGAAGGATGAGCTCGACCAAGAGGGAATGAACAAAGAGGAGAGGAAAGGGGAAGAACAGAGAGCTCGCGGGCTGGACAAAGGGTTTATATAGGAGCATCTTCAGTCCCGGTTCATAACACAAATCGGGACTAAAGGTGAGCCTCTAGTCCCGGTTTGTGACACGAACCGGGACTAAAGGGGCTCGTGGGGCCCCAGCCTGACACCAGCCTGCCACCACCCCTTTAGTCCCGGTTTGTGTTACGAACCGGTACTAGAGGTTCAACACGAACCGAGACTAATGATTCCCGCCCCCCTAGCCGTTGGAATCGGCACTAACGATCACATTAGTACCGGTCCGTTTTCAAACCGGGACTAATGGAGCGCACGTAAAGTCGTTTTTCTGCTAGTGAAAGAAAAAAACTATTAGTCATGAGTTGATAACTGATGGGACTCCTCACTCCTGTCTCTATCAACTAGGGTATGATATATTACCAGTATCAATAATTATGTTAACAAGCACTATATATACCATGCCTGGTTGATGCACCGATGTTGATTTTGATTTACATGTATAAGTGAACATGTTGATATTTTGAAAACAGAATTTGATTTGTATGATTTCCCTCAGTGATGTGCCGAACCTACACCGACGATCCCATGTCGTGGATCATCTGGCTGCTCACATACAAACAGTGAGCCGATCCACTGTTCTTATAACAGTGACTTGATTGCATTCGATGGATCCATTGCCAATTGGTCATATAAAAAAGTGTGAGCGGTCAAAGCTGATGGATAGATATGTATATCTGCGCGTATGCTTGCTTGCTGCATTATTCGCGCGCTGGTTGCATGCACGGCATTATTCGCGAATGCCTGTTGGTATCCTTGGTTTCTTCTGGTGTTGGGTTGTTGTTGCGGGATTCCAGCGACTGATGCCGACACATGCTTTGCTTTTTCAACATGCATGCAACCTATCTACAGTAGCTAGCTATAGACTTATCTGGTGGATATAACAGATTAATTATTGTTACCAGGTAGTACAAACTGCACACATGTCATGTTGGTGTTCATGTAAGTAGTTAATTAGACGACTGTTCCAACTAAACAAAGGGGTAGTTAAGTTGTACAAGATTACTTGCTTAGTACTCCTTGTAGCTGCTGGTTAATTTTGCTTTTCAGTAATTGAGGAAAAACTTCAGGAGCATCACAAGCCCTTCAATTAAAGAGAAAATAATAAATACATAATGATTATTTTCAAGAGAGAAATAACAATCAGCATCAGTGTGCCTCCTTTTTGACACCGGCCAAAGCAGCTCTGCATACATTATAGTCAAAAAGGCGTCTCAGCAAAGAGCACGAAAAGTAGGCATGATGCTGATTGCGCTTTTGGTCTGCCTGGGTTTCGCCTCTCTCTCTAACTGAAAGAGAAGCAGCTAGTGCAAAACCCCACTACATGAACAGCTAGCTAGCTGCTAATTTGTCTTGTTCCATTGCATCTACCACCAATCTACCTAAGCATGCATGTGTACGTTGTTTTCTTCTGGCTCAGTGCTGTCCTCCTCTTCACCGCAATATACTACTCTCTCCTTGTCTGAATTTTTATTGATTAACCAACTTCATTGCATAGAATGTGCTAGCTAGTTCTCCTTTTCTGAATGTGTCGCAGTTACAACAGTAGGCTGACTGTGAAGGAGTATGTAGCTATTAACTGGTTCTAACTGGTTCCAGTTGTCATGCATATACTAGCATAATTCGCTTCTTGGATTATGTATGTACTATCCGCTATCAATCGATCAGTATGTGTGTTCATTCATCAACTAATTAAGGTGCCGATCAGACCAAGCATGCAAATAACTAATTCACCAATGAAGTCACGGGTACATATACTGTATTTTGTGGATCCGGTAGTGAAATATATTATTAGAGCATCTACAGTCAAACTTGGCAAATCCGACCCCTCAAACTCCCGCGCCCGTGCGTCCGCGGACAGTGACTGGACACGCCTCAAGAAAATGCATTCCACATTTAGATACCTCAAATTAGAAATCTCAAAATCCATATTATTACATGCAACGTGAAACCTAATCTAAACGGAGCTCGCCCTGTGCCGCTCCCCGCTCGCCCGGCTCCGCCCTGGCCATGTCCGACGGCCGGCTGCGCTCCTCAGAATGTTGGTCCGGTCGCCGGCAAGGTAGAGTGGGCATGGGACATGAGCCGGCTCACGGGACTCAATGCGTCACCATCTCCCTTGCCCTACTCTTCCTCGTCTGAGCCCGGAACCCGTTGGGTGCCGGTGGACGTTAGATCGATGACAGACTCGTCCGGGGACGAGCCGCCGACGTCCACCACGATGCAGCTGCGTTGCCCAGTCTGATGCCACATATGGGGCGCCGGAGAATGCGACTCCGCCTCGCCGACGTCCACCGCCGCGAGGGCTGCCGTTGCCTCCCGCACCCGGTGCCTTGCACGGCGAGCACGCCGTGCCATGGCCTTGTGGGACGATGGGCGTCCCGAATTTCAGCCCGCCAAGGGAAGGGTTGCGCGTCCGCCAGACGGACCACACAGCCTCCGGCGAGGTAGCTATGGTTGGCCTAGCGCCGGATCCATGCACTATTTGGGTGGACGCAATGGATTCCCGACGGGTGAAGTCCGAGTGCAGCCGTGCACGGGCCTCCTCCCGAGCGTGGCAGAGGGCAAGCCGGAGGGCCATCTCCTCCTCGGGGCCGCGTGGGACGAGCTCGGGGTCGACGGATCTGGAGGTGAAAAACTCGGATCTGCTGCCTACCATGCCGGAGACGTCCGGAAGAAGCCGGAGACGAGCTTGGGTGCCGGAGGAGAGTGGAGAGGGAAGAGGAGTGAAGTGGCTAGGGTTTGATCCCGTGAGCAGATGGGGAGGAATTTATGAGGCGTCCGGTGGGCCAGCGTGGATCGGGTCCGACGTGGTGGGCGTGCCCATATCCGCCCCGTATTTGATATGAATATGGGGGGTGCCAGTCAACCCGGGAGTTTGACAGCCATTTAAGGGTGTCGTCTGGGTCAAAAAATCATGAATAAACAGTTGAGTCGGCCTGTCCGAGCATATGAGGCGGGTTTAAAGGCCCTCGGCTGCAGATGCTCTTAGTATGTTGTTGTTGATTTGTCACTCAGGTTGCCTAGTCGATCAACCAGGCAGTGCCCTAGTCAAACCACCCAACGGTTGTTTATGTTATCCATGCATTTTGTTAGTGGCAATGGCCGATCTGTTAAGCACCGCCGGTAAACCTAGCAACTCTCTTTGCACTGTCAAAAAGGGGGAGTAGTAGCAGCCAGTGGAGTGGATTAATTTATGACCCACAGATGTCTCTCCTCTCTGTTCTAGAAAGAACAGAGACAAGTTTGCGAGCTGGACGTGAATAAATAAAATAAAATCACTGTCTTTTCGATGAAGAAGAAAACTCGTACGCCATGTGCTTGTCTTCCTTCTAGAAGCGAAACACACCGGGTAGCTGCCTGCGGATTTGGCTTGCTACGTACTGGATCGCGTGCTGTAATTAAAATTGAACCCATCGATGAATGGAGTGGAATGGAACGGGAATCGAATCTGCACCGTACCAAATCATTCATTCATTCATATATTCCTGTCCCGAAAGGGAAGGAGAGAAAGGAATCCTGGGGACTGCGGATTGTGACAAGAAGAAGAAAAAGTCTGGGCACGAGTGTAAGTTTGGGAATGCATGCACTTTTCAACGGGGCACATAGGAACGCCCGGGCGAACCGCTAGGTCACCGATCGGTAAAGAAAATGATTCAGACGGGGCCTTAAACCGGTCTCAAACGATCAGGTAGACTTGGTGTCCAACTCAAAGCTGGGGCGGATATGGGGTGGGCTAGACCCGGCCCACGCTGGTTCATCCAACCCACATATATTTGTTTCCATCCGCTCTCCGGATCAAACCCTAGTCACTCCAGTTCAGTCCACTCCATTCCGTCCCCAAGCCCCCTTCCGGCGATCGCCGGCCTTCCCTGGCATGGCGGGCAGCGGATTTGACTCCGACTTGTCCGGATCCGTTGACTGGGTGTCGTCCCGTGCGGGTTGGAGGAGGCAATGCCCGTCAGCACTGCCCTCCGCTACTCCCGGGAGGACTGCGCCTGATGGTGGGATATGTCCGACGCGAGTCTATTGCGTCAGTGCACCGAACGCTCGGATCCTCCCGGGCTGGATCGTCGTGGTCATCCCAAGAGCCTTCCAATCTTTCTTTCCCCATCACTGATCTGCCAGAGTATAAGTACTACCGGGACCGGTGTGCCCACCGTTGATATGCCGGTGACGAAGACGGCGCCACGCGCTGAAACAAAGGAGGAAGCCATCCGCGCCCGCATCTTAAAGAAGCGACAATGGAGGAACACGCATGCCCTCGCCCTAGAGCAGAATCGGAGCGACCATGCCATGGCTGGACTGCCCCCAAGGAGGAAATAAGGGGAGCGACGGGTCAGACAGCTCTGGTGAAGAGCAGATCTGGCTTGATCCATACCGCGTTTTCGAGGCTGCTTCCGCTAGAAGGATGGCAAGGGTGTCGGGAAGGGCAAGGCGGCCATGGATGATCTTCTCGATAGACAGTACATAGGTAGAATATGCCAAATTTTGGTAATCCGATGGCATATATCCTGATGTAGTAGCCGGGCGACGTGTGTCACCACTCCCATATTAGGTATCCTATCTCATCTTAAGGTTTCCCCGCATTACCTATAACTTACCACATGTATCTTCGGAACTCAAATCGCAAAATGACAATGCTTTCGATAGTCTGTCCTAAATTACTTTGTAGAAATACACATCTCGGCCGTTGGGTAGCTGATCACCATTTCAAAGTCTATATCCGTGGTTTAAGAAATGGAGTTGCATCGTTTACGTTACGTTGCATGATTTTGTATGGATTTGAGGCAATGCTAACTGAGGTGTTCAGTTGTGAGAAGAAAAAAATTATGGAGTGACTGGTCAGCGCCCGCGGACGCGTTCGGTTGCATCCGTGGTCCTTTGACTGGCCGGATTTGCCAAGTCCAGTCAAAGATGCTTTAAGGGATGCAAGCAGCCTGAACAAAATGAGGCAAATTATTCACAGGATTGTTGTGCTGATTCTCTGGAGCAGGTGCACCAACAGAAATGTTCTAGTTAATGGTTCACTAATCAGGCAGGAGTGGTTAGTTGCCGTGCGTGCCACCTCCATATACAGGCGGGCCCAAAGAGAAAAGGAGCTAGAGATCTGCTCCTACTGGTTGCATGGTCATTAGCGAGTGATCCTAATTTGTCTTGTTCCATTGCACCTACCGATCTAACCTAAGCTCTCCCTTGCTTTAAAATTCTTCTTGCTAGTGCTGTCCTCCTCTGTGAATCAACTTAATTAAGTTTGATATAAGAACGTGCTCCCTTCCCTTGCATCATGCATGTACTATCTGAAATTCTTATTATCAGCTACCTGACGCACATGCTCTCACAGTAAGCCGACTGAACTATGTGGTTCCAGCCCACTGCGATTTGCTAGCAGCTAGTGGAGTGAAGTAGTTAATGGCCCGCATATATTTTTTTTTAATATACGAGGGAGATACTCCCTCTCTAAACTAATATAAAAGCGTGTAGACTACTATTTTAGTGATCTAAATGCTCTTATATTAGTTTACGGAGGGAGTAAATATCTTCTTCAGTTCTTGTCCGTGTTCTAGAAGACTTTTAGCAGAAGAAATTTTTACCCTGGTCTGACTTCCTTCTAGAAGCGAAAACACACGGGTGGTTGGCCGCGGGTTTGGCTTAGCCAGTCTAGATCGTGTGCTTTAGTTAGACGGCATGGACGGAATATGGCGGAACGGAATCGAATCTGCACCGTACGTTCAACAAA
Organism: Aegilops speltoides; assembly: GCA_021437245.1. Taxonomy (NCBI): domain Eukaryota; kingdom Viridiplantae; phylum Streptophyta; class Magnoliopsida; order Poales; family Poaceae; genus Aegilops; species Aegilops speltoides. Next base: position 167,933 of record JAHHZJ010002440.1, read on the forward strand.
TTCGTGTGCTGAAAGGGGAGAAGAGAAAGGAATCCTGAGGACTGCCGACTGTGACAAGAAGAAGAAAAAGAAGAAGAAGAAGATACCCATCCACCTGTCCATTTCTAAAGACCAATTTCTGGAGTAAACTGAGCTACCACCAGAGCACGTGCGTAAGTTTTGGCATGCACTTTCCTACAGGGCACGGGCATGCACCCTGGACCTGAGGAACCCACTCATCAGTCACAGGAAAATCATTGTGCATGTTGTGCCGCTGCACATGCACGAACCGAAATGTTCTAATGAAATGTTTATTACTAGTACTAGACTAATCAGGCGGGAGTATGATGAGTACTATCCCAGTTGCCACCTCGATGGATGGGCGAGAGAAAGAAAAAGGAGAGATGATATCTAGCGAGCCATCGAGTGGTGTTTGCACGGCGAGGAGCAATCATCCGTTGATCCTGTCTTGTCTTGTTGATAAAAAGAAACGGACAAGAAAAATCATTCATTCATTCATGGTGCATGCCTTGAGTTGCGTTGGTTCGTGTGAGTGAGGACAAGTGCAGATTTGTCAAACGCGGCGGCTGGACCTCACCCTCACCCTCACCGCTGGAGATAGACATAGTACACTACACTAGGGCGTTGTTTGGCTAGCAGATATTAGCCACGGGCATATATAAAACGAGTTTCTAGCTGATGTTTAGCAAAAACTGGTTTTACTAATTTTTCGGTTAATAATCAGCTTGTGGAAAACTTTGTTTGGACTAGAAAAACGCAATTCTAGTTGGCCCAGTGCCTTCTTTGGATAGCAATTAGCCATTCGTATCCCCGTCCGTAATTAGGCCAGGCTTCTTCCTTTGATCTCTGATCCCTCATCGCCGCTGGCGGCATGCACAGGCTTGACGCCACCCGCGGTGACGCGACAGCCGTGGCGTGGTTCGTGGCGGCTCCTTCGGTGGTTGGCCGCCGGCGGATGCATGCCCTGTACGCCCACGTCGGCGGATGCATCGAAGTCACTTTTTTATGCTTAGAACATGTTCTGCTAATGTATAGCAGGTTACACAAAGCGTACAAACTTGTTTATTATCTGCATGCATAAACAAAAACGGAAACAAAATCCCTAAACTGAATCTTGCCTTGTACCTGAATGAAACTTCTATAAAAGAAATGTCTAAATTAACTGCCAGTTTGTGCCCACAACTACATCTGGCAAATATTTCAAAATGCAGTTATGTCAAGAACACAACTATTCCAAAGACTGAAACTAAACATTCAGAGAACTTTAAGTGGAACATGCACTTGGCTTTAGGGTTTTTATTACTTGGAAGGGAGAGCATAGTGTAAAGCACGCCTCTGGCGGCTAGGGTTAACCCAGTTCAACAACATGGTTCAAATGAAAGGAGAAAGGGGGCTTTATAGCCATTACATTCAGGTAGCAGGTAAAAACAAAAGAAAGAAGAAAAGAGCAATCAGGTCATTATTGGGCGTTGAACAGTGATCTCCGGGAGACTCTAGGTGGTGGTCGGGTGCGGCGGGGGCGGTGAGGTCGGCGGCGGAGGCAGCGAGCACGGGGACGGCGCGGGTTCTAAATCGAAGGGGGGAAGGGGGGCAAGGGAGGAGCTCACCACGGGGCTTGTGGACACCTCGGTTGCCGCGGGGATGGACCGGAGCAGCGGTGGCGACGGCGAGATGGGGTAGGTTGGAAGAAGAAGAAGTGCTCCGGTGGGCCTCCTCCTCCTGGTGGACGCGGGCCTCCTCCAAGGCTCCGTGGCCAAGGCCTTGGCGTCGTCGGGTCTTGGAGGGAGCAGGGCGCTGCAGCGGCGGCGGCAATGATGGGACATATTGAGTTTGCATGCCCGAAATTCATCGAAACGGAATTGAATCGACAATTCGGCAAAACATAGGAAACTCATGTCACCCACATTATTTCATCAAATACACAATGTAGGCAACTCAAATTATGCCACACACAATTCGGTATATTGTCATATCGCCCATATATATATAGTTTCGGTCCTATCCACACAAACACTTTTTTTGCTCACCTATGTGTCAAGAGGGATATCGAGCACCTTTCTTCTTAATTACCTAGTAGCTCTATATATATATAGCTCTAACTAGCTAGCTAGCTAGGGAGAGAGTGGGAGGAGAGGGAGAGGAGAAGAGGGAAGGCATTAATGGAAGGGGGTGGTGGAGGGCAAAGAAGAGGGGAGGAGGGCATTAATGGAGGGGTGGTGGTGGAGGGCAAAGAAGAGGGGGTGGTGGAGGGCAAAGAAGAGGGAGGAGGGCTCTAATGGAGGGCTGTGGTGGAGGGGCAAAGAAGAGGGGGGTGATGGAAGGGCAAAGAAGAGGGGAAGGGAGGGCTCTAATGGAGGGGTGGTGAAGGGGGAGCATTGGAACAAGCAAGGTGCAAGGAAAGGGGGAGGAAGGAAGGGGGAGGAAGAAGAAAGGGGAAGGAAGGAGGGGAAAGGTGGTAAGTGGCTGGCGAGCATAGCAGTAGCGCGGGTCTCCTATGCGCGCTACTGCAATGGCAGCTTGCAAAATATCTACGGCTGGTGGTGCACTACCTATAGCGCGGGCTAAAATAACACGCTACTGGTAAAATTTTATAGATAGAAAAAATAGCAGTAGCGCGTTCATATCAACAGGCGCTATAGATCCAAAACTAACAGTAGCGCTGGTTGGGCGACAAGTGCTGCTAATATTTTGTGATCAGATATTGTGGTGTGTTACACTAAGCAGTAGCGTGGGTTTAGATAAAAAGCGTTGCTGCTAACTTATACGTGTAGCGCTCTTCCTAGCCAGCGCTACTACTAACTACTAGTAGCGTGGGGTCACAAACAAACGCTACTGGTAAACTTCTATCTATAAGCGTTTTCCTAGTAGTGGCAAGTGACCGTGAAGGGATTGACAACCCCTTTATCACGTTGGATGCAAGTGTTTGATTGCTTGTGCAGGTGCATATATTGGAGACTTGCTTTGCTTGTACCTCCTACAGGATTGATACCTTGGTTCTCAACTGAGAGAAATACGTATCTCTACTTTGCTGCATCACTCTTTCCTCTTGAAGGAAAAAAACAAACGCAAGCTCAAAAAATAGCAGATGGCGCGACTCCCCTCAAGCCTTTTGTTCCTCCTCTCTGCTCTGAGCATGTTGGTGGACAAGGTCCTAAACGTTGTAGCATTTTGCTTCTCTGTTTGTACGCCCTTATTTTTCTTTTTTTTTGTGGTTGTAAGATGTGGTTCATAGTAGTGATCTAAACGTCCTTATATTTCATTATAGAGGGAGTACTTCTGCTTGGTTTGACTTTGTTAAATTCAAAGGTTTGATCGTCTAAAAGATTCCTCCACCTCGAGATGCAACAGGCAATGGGGAAAGTCATATCCATGGTTTCGGCGGGTGGCCGATGGAGCTGCTCTTATATTTTGGGACAGAGGGAGTAGTAGCTAGTGGAGTGAAGTAGTTAATGGCATGCATATAGTTGTTTTTTAATACGAGTGAGATACATATCTTCTTGTCTGTATTCTAGAAGGGTTTTAGCAGAGGAATTTTTTACCTGGTAAGACTTCCTTCTAGAAGCGAAAACGCACGGGTGGGTGGTTACCTGCGGATTTGGCTTAGCCAGTCTAGATCGTGTGCTTTAGTTAGACGGCATGGACGGAATATGACAGAACTGAACCGAATCTGCACCGCACGTTCAATATATTCGTGTGTTGAAAGGGGAGAAGAGAAAGGAATCTTGGGGACTGCCGACTGTGACAAGAAGAAGAAGAAGAAGAAGAAGAAGAAGATACCCATCCACACGTCCATTTCTAAAGACTAATATGTGGAGCAGATTGTACTACTAGTAGAACACGTGCGTAAGTTTGGGCATGCACTTTCCTACGGGGCACGGGCTGCCGGGCATGCACCCTGGAGCCGGAGGCCTGGACACGAGGAACCCACTCATCAGTCACAGGAAAATCATTGTGCATGTTCTGCGGCTGCACATGCAAGCAACCAGGTGCATGCACGAACCGAAATGTTATAATGAATTGTTTATTACTACTAGACTAATCAGGCGGGAGTATGTTGAGCACTAGCTAGTTAGTTGCCACCTCGATGGGCGAGCGGTCAGGCGCAAAGGGAAAGAAAAAGGAGAGATGTCTAGCGAGTGTTCGAGTGGTTTTGCACGGTTGGGATATGCAGAAAGGAGCAATCATCAGTTGATCCTGTCTTGTCTTGTTGATAAAAAGAAACGAAAAAGAAAAATCATTCATTCATTCATGGTGCCTGGATTGCGTTGCGTTGGTTCGTGTGAGTGAGGACGAGGACGAGTGCAGATTTGTCAAACGCGGCGGCTGGCTGGACCTCACCCTCACCGCTGGTCTAGAGACGGAGATAGCATTACTGGCTAGTGGCCACCACCACTAGAGGCGCGTCAGCGTCAGCCTCCGTCTTAAAGTGGGCTCGCCGCCTGCCTGGTTGGTTCCTCGACCTTTACTCCTCAAACCGGCATCTAACCGATTTCACAAAACGGTTACAGGAGTAAAACATTTTTACTTCTCAGCCCCGCGGAGGAGTAAAAAACTCGTCCTTCATGTACCAGCGCGAGCAGCGACGAGCTACACAAGGTCTTGTCGACAGCGGGTCGAGCTGCGTAGTCGGCCATGGCAATGAACTCCATGCTAAACAAATAACTGAGAGCTGCCATTCTTCAGTAGTTTGCAGCACACACCAACAGTTTGCAGGGGACTTGCTGGTTGAGTAGTGCACGAAACCCCGATGCCGACAAGCAGTGATCGACACACCGACGGCGGGAAGCATGGACACTAGCAGCCTGCATGATACGCCGGCGGTGCCGCGGGTGCATGGCCAATGTCGAGGAGCACAGTCGCAGCTGGAGTTTCGAGGCTTTGTATAGATCGAAGTGGTTATAGGAGTCGCACGATTTGAAAACGACGAAGTGGGGAACAAGATGGCTGCTGCTTTGAGATTCGTATTGCCGGCTGTCAGACATGGGAGAGGGTCTCCGGTTCAGCCACGTACGATCAGGTCGTATAGAATTTATTTTTCCCATCGTCCTCCCTTCTGGTCGACACTGTTTCCGGCCAAACATGCTAGTCAAAGAGTCAAAACATCACAAAGGAGAACCACTGAGACCAAAGGTGCGAGTAGAGTACCACACCACTTTGCGACTACCTCTGTATCAAAATATAAGACACTAAACTGTAAAAAGGACGTCTTGTATTTTGATACGGAGGAGCTGCTCACTGGTTCGCCCATCTTTAGTAGCTCATGTTCTCTAGAAACATGCAAAAATGGATGGCTCTACTATATATCTCCACCTGCCTAACGCATCCAAGGGCTCAACGGAACTATGATTTCCAATCATGCAAGGACCAATAATAGCACTGCTCCATAACTCCATAGCCCATGACACTACAGCACACGTACTACTATATCTACATGCTCCTGCCATTTAACGCCATGCTCTAGTCTACGGTGAGTGACATGCACACGTCCATCTCACCGTCTCACTATCTTCTCGTCGATAGGTCATCTGCATTTCTATATGTGATGACAAATCAACCCCAACTCGCACTGCCGTCAAGCTTTATACTTTTCCTGCATGCTTTGGACGCATATCGATCATCGGATTAGGACACGCACCACCACTTACTACCTAGTGCTGTGGGCTTTTGCACTCCACAACCAACATCTTTTCTTTCTAGATAGAATATGGAGGTAAACTATGTAGTATAATTTTTCTGGATACATAGTGCTGTGGGATAGCTATTTTAAGATTAGGAATTCAAGGTATCAAGACTTTGATATGGCTAAAAACATTATTGCAATCTGAAAGGAGGGCTGTTTTAAGCATCTGAATCAAAGGTTTTCAAAAGGACTACATTACCCCAACTGCTCGTGACCCAAAAGGACATGACACTGGAAAGATATGTGGTCTGGCCCCACTCGATCGTATCCACCGGACAAGACATTGGTTAAATAAATTCTATAATGGGCACAAATTACACTACTATATAATTAGCATGCTTTACTCATTGTGGTAGGGCATCACCAATGCAATCACATCATCTGTATCTAAAATGTGCCGACTACACACAATATATTTACTAATGTGGCGGTGTGCATTTTTAATAAGCAAACGAGGGATTCCGTGCCCTAAACTCTTAATCTAGATATACAACTCTTATTGCCGCACCTAAGTTGAATCATGTTTTCTTTCACACACACCACACGTTGGATGAGAGCTCTTTAATTTGGGATAGAACACTAACACGGAGAGACAAGCTATGTCATTTAATTATGTGTTCGATGAGATTACTATTTATTTCACATTCATCGCACATGCCCATCCAAAGAAGATCTTTCAACTCTTTGTACTTACACAAATATCAGTGATTCTTATCGTCAACGTAGAAATAGCCATTTCTCAATCGTCTATGGGAACTCAAGGTATAAATGCATTATGACAACCATTAGTGGATCATCGTCTCAGAAATTCACATCCATCAACAAACATTTTATCCATCAACAAACAATTCAATACTTCTAATCACACATCCATCGGTTTTTCAGAGTGGAGACTCAAGATAAGCCTAAGTTTGAATTAACAAAGCCATCAATCGGCCAGAATTACAGAGAGCCACATCAAACATGCACAAAAACAAAAGAAAACGGGGACGCAACCCAGAACGGTCAATACACGAAGATGAAGGAAGGCTAATTAATAGGCCATGAACAGAGAGGCAAAAAGCTACAATGTTGAGGATCTCGTGCACCAACGAGCTCACAACGGAGAGGAGAGACAAAAGTCCTGTGGGGAGCCGCACCACTAGAGAGGATCTCGTCTTCGAACGCTCCCTATTGACAATGTAAAGTCACGGGTGCTAGCTAGCTACACCTTTGAAGAGGGCCCCTTCACTCTCTCCTTGGATCACAGTCGACAAGGTGGAGTCGCTTCCCTGGATTGGCAGTCAGGAGAATGGCATGTCGAGCACAACCACAACCACCGCACCAAGCATAAAGTTCCCGAGGACCCAAGACGGCGGCCACAACATGGAGCACACATGAGAAGCTAGCTTTAGAATGAGAACGCCTCAATAAGACACAATAAAGGAATTGAGCAATGAAGCCACGAGGAGGGGCCATAACTTGCCAAGACCATTGTCCCTGATAACGTCGCACCATTGTTGCCATAGAGAGGACCAATAACCCCTTTCTTCTAGGCTGGGAGGCATCGAACCGTCGGAGAAAGAGGACCACGAAGGAGAATAGAGCACGACAGCTTGACGAGGTAACAAACCCACAATGGCGATGTGTCACCACTAGAAGAAGAAACAAACCGCCACTAGGAGCACACTGGCATGAAATTGTCCACACACCTCTCCGCAAGCCGAAAAAGGTGCCTCCAGGGAGGTGACGATGCTATGGCGTCGCCCTACCCAATCCAGGGTATGATGGTTTTTATACAGGGAAGGAGGAGCTGAAACTTAACATCATATCCAAGAAGGAAATCGGCTCCCGTGGCATAGCCAACATAGTGTCCACCACCGTCGACCAAGCGGTTTCTCTGATCCAAAGCTTCCGGACCCTCTCCCACCCAGCCATACACCATTTATGGTGAGACTCGATGCGGTGCATGGAGCAAAATGCGATGAGGTCGTCGTCTTCAGATATGGCGCCAGAAGGTTGTGGTGTACCCTTCGCATAGCACCTACATACACCACCGTCTCGCCACCCGCCCGACCGAGGACAAGCCCCTCCCACCCCAGTTCTAGCGAATGCCACCCGCCATCGAATCAGCACCGCCCACTCCATCCGAGGACGCCACTAGCTAGAGTAGCCGAGAACCTCATCGCCCCCTCACCGGTCTGCGCCCCGGATTCCCGACGATTGCCTCTAGAGGTGGCGAGGGGCAAAGGAGGGGGTGGCGGCGGATAGAGAGCTTCTCGCCCTTGGGACGACGACCCAAGAAATAGATTGTTGTTGCACTTGAAGCCCCTCTTAAGCAGCACTCGTAAAGTTCTTATTTATTTAAAGCCACACCCATGAGGGTCTTGATTAATATATGCTAGCATGCTTCACATATTTGTCAATTAGGGCACTACCAATGCAATTACATCAGCTATCTAAAACGTGTTAAAATACTATGTTTGGTTAACAAAGCTAGGAGAGGGATTGGTAATCTTTTTTCAGTTAATATAGATATATAGCTGTTATGCACGGCACCAAAGTCAAGATATGTTTTTTGTCCCTCACAATCCAAATTTGATTCGACACTAAGAGGCAAATCGTTAAAAATCGTATTTCAAAAAGGCAAGTCACTAAAAATCGTATTTCAAAAAATATATTTAGCGTATATCACACGCTTATACAGCATATTACAGCAAACATTCAATGAATGAATAATTAAAAAATTCTCATAATCACAAAATCCATGACTGCTCTCTTATAACCTTCCTTTTCCTCAAAAACACACCATTAAGCGGCACTCCGGAATGTCTTTCGGGTTTGTAGACCAAGAGGTTAAAACTTCCAATAGAAGAAAAATTATGAACCTCACTGAAATACTCAATTTTATGGTGATTTTTAATGAATTGCAATCAAATTTGAATTGGTTTGAAGTTGGTCTGATTCTGACACACAATTTGGAGGTTAGAAACCACCGAAAATTCATTAACATTTTTTTTAAAAATTCACAGAAAACAGTTTGTTCCCACCAAAAATCTAGTGTATTTTTCATCATTAATCAAAAAGTCCTAAGCTAAGCACTATCCTTAGCACACTATCACAGTGTAGGACAGTACAGTGGTGGGCTCACCAGCTAACCGCAACCTTAAAACCGAGCGCGGTCAGCAGCGAGTCCAAGCACTCTGACACAAAGAAGCTTCCTTTCCTCCTCCCCAGCCATGCCGCCCGCCCGCCCCTTCCACCCCCGCCTCCACCTCGCCGTCGCTGCCCTCCTCCTCTCCGCCGTCCTCCATGCCGCCTCCGCCGCTACGGCCCCCGAGGTGTCCGCCCTCATGGCCTTCAAGTCGTCCCTCGCCATCCCTCCGGCGGCCGACGCGTTCTTCGCGTCCTGGGACGCCGCGGCGGCCACGCCCTGCAACTTCACCGGCGTCACGTGCCGCGGCTCCGCCGTCACCGCGCTCTCCGTGCACGACCTGAACGTCTCCGCCGAGTCCGTCCCGTTCGACGTCCTCTGCGGCTCGCTGAAGTCGCTCGCCACGCTCTCGCTCCCGTCCAACGCGCTCGCCGGGACCATCGCCGGCGTCGACGCGTGCGTGGGGCTCCAGGAGCTCACCCTCCCCTTCAACTCCTTCTCCGGCAAGATCCCCGACCTCTCGCCGCTCACCGGGCTCCGCACGCTCAACCTCTCCAGCAACGCCTTCTCCGGCTCCTTCCCCTGGTCCGCGCTCACCGCCATGCCGGGCCTCCAGGCGCTCTCCGCCGGGGACAACCCGTACCTCACGCCCACCAAGTCCTTCCCGCCCGAGATCACCAGGCTCACCAACCTCACAAGGCTCTACCTCTCCGCGGCCAACATCGCCGGTCCCATCCCCGCGGCCATCGGGCGGCTCACCAGGCTCGTCGACCTCGAGCTCGCCGACAACCCCCTCACCGGCGAGATACCCCCGGCGATCGCCCAGCTCGTCAACCTCCAGAGCCTCGAGCTCTACAACTGCTCCCTCACCGGCGCTCTCCCGCGGGGGTTCGGGAGGCTCACCAGGCTGCAGTTCTTCGACGCGTCCCAGAACCAGCTCACCGGCGGCCTCTCGGAGCTCCGCTCCCTCACGCGCCTCGTCTCGCTGCAGCTCTTCTACAACGGGCTCTCCGGCGAGGTGCCCTCCGAGTTCGGCGACTTCAGGGAGCTCGTCAACCTCTCGCTCTACAGCAACAACCTCACCGGCGACCTGCCGCCGAAACTGGGGAGCTGGTCGGAGTTCAACTTCATCGACGTGTCCACCAACTCGCTCACGGGGCCCATCCCGCCGGACATGTGCAAGCGCGGCACCATGCTGAAGCTGCTTATGCTGGAGAATCGATTCTCCGGCGAGATTCCGGCGACGTACGCGACCTGCGCGACGCTGCAGAGGTTCAGGGTCAGCAAGAACTTGCTCACCGGCGATGTGCCCGAGGGACTCTGGGCGCTTCCCAGCGCCGAGATCATCGACCTCGAGGGGAACGCCTTCACCGGCGGCATCGGCGAAGGCATCGGGAAAGCCGCGTCGCTCACCAGTCTCGACCTCGCCGGGAACAAATTCTCCGGCGCGATACCGTCGTCGATAGGCGACGCTGGGAAGCTGCAGAGCATTGACGTGTCGTCGAACGAGCTCTCCGGCGAGATACCGCCGAGCATCGGCAAGCTGGTCCTTCTCGACAGCCTGGACATTTCGGGGAACGGGATCAGCGGAGCCATCCCGGCGAGCCTCGGGTCGTGCTCGGCGCTCAGCACGATGAACCTCGCCGAGAACAAGCTCGCCGGCACGATCCCGACTGAGCTGCGTGGCCTCACGCGGCTGAATTCGTTGAACATTTCGAGCAACGAACTCTCTGGCGCCGTGCCGGCGATCCTCGCCGAGCTGAAGCTGAGCTACTTAAACCTGTCGAATAACCGGCTCGACGGGCCGGTGCCGGCGGGGCTGGCCATCTCGGCCTACGGCGAGAGCTTCCAGGGGAACCCCGGCCTGTGCGCCAACAACGGCGCCGGCTTCCTCCGCCGCTGCACGCCGGGAGATGGTGGCCGCTCCGGGAGCACCGCGCGCACGCTCGTCACCTGCCTCCTCGCCGGCATGGCGGTGCTGCTCGCAGTCCTTGGCGTGGCGATATTCATCAAGAAGCGGCGGCAGCACGTGGAGGCCGCGGCCATGGCCGGCGGCGGCAAGCTGCTGTTCGCGAAGAAGGGGTCTTGGAACGTCAAGTCGTTCCGGATGATGGCGTTCGACGAGCGGGAGATCGTGGGCGGCGTCCGGGACGAGAACCTCATCGGCAGCGGCGGGTCCGGGAACGTGTACCGCGTCAAGCTCGGCTGCGGCACCGTGGTGGCCGTGAAGCACATCACCCGGACCCGCGCCGCGGCGGCCGCGAACTCCGGCCCGACGGCGGCCATGCTGCCCCGGTCGGCGTCGGCGTCGGCGCGGCAGTGCCGCGAGTTCGACGCGGAGGTGGGCACGCTGAGCTCCATCCGGCACGTGAACGTGGTGAAGCTGCTGTGCAGCGTGACGAGCGAGGACGGCGCGGCGAGCCTGCTGGTGTACGAGCACCTCCCCAACGGCAGCCTCTACGAGCGCCTGCACGGCCCCACGGCCAGGAAGCTCGGCGGCCTCGGCTGGCCGGAGCGGTACGAGGTGGCCGTGGGCGCCGCCCGGGGGCTGGAGTACCTCCACCACGGCTGCGGCGACCGGCCCATCCTCCACCGCGACGTCAAGTCCAGCAACATCCTCCTCGACGAGGCCTTCAAGCCCCGCATCGCCGACTTCGGCCTCGCCAAGATCCTCCACGCCAACGCCGGCGGCGGCAAGCTGCAGGGCGAGCCGTGGTCGTCGTCGGGCGGCGCGGTGGCGGGCACGGTGGGGTACATGGCGCCCGAGTACGCGTACACGCGCAAGGTCACGGAGAAGAGCGACGTGTACAGCTTCGGCGTGGTGCTGCTGGAGCTGGCGACGGGGCGCGCCGCGGTGGCGGACGGCGAGGACGTGGTGGAGTGGGCGTCGCGGCGGCTGGACGGGGCCGGCAACGGGCGGGAGAAGGCGATGGCGCTGGTGGACGCGTCGGCGGCGCGGGAGGAGTGGGAGAAGGAGGAGGCCGTGCGGGTGCTGCGCGTGGCGGTGCTGTGCACGAGCCGCACGCCGGCGGTGCGCCCGTCGATGCGGTCCGTGGTGCAGATGCTGGAGGACGCCGCCGTCGGGCGCGAGTGCTTCGGCAACGGCAAGCCCGACGTGGAGGTCAAGGTCGTCGCCTAGCCACTATTCAGTCGATGAGCATTTTGGGTCCGCGGCCACCGTCCGATCGGAGCAACGGATGGCCGTGATCTGAGCTGATGCGTTCAAGCGTGTGTAGACCATGTAGGATGTGTGCTTGTTAGTAGTAAAGAAGATTGTTCGTTGGTGAAGAATTACCCAACCAATCTTTGTGTACTGTACGTACCAAAGTTAATGATAGTAGTGAAGTGAATTGAGTAACAAAAGAGGAGCACTCCATATTTTCCTTGCTAGATCAAACATTGGCAGGTCAATCTACCCGGTGAAATTTTGTATACAGTACTCTTGGCCAAACATACATTCTCTCTCTCTGACTTAACCAACTTGTGCGCCTGGATTTCTGCAGAGAAAAATATACTCTGGTGAGGCGGGTCAAAGCAAAGCAGTGAAAAATAATAATCTCTTGAGCAGCACCTACACTACATTCTCTCTGACTGCCTGGATTTCTCAAGAGAAATTCTATACTAACAGCAAAATGATTCTTCTTGAGAGTTGAGAGAGAGGTGAGACAATGAGAGAGACCATAGACAGAGATGTGTTGTCCAGCTGCACGCCGCCACGCACATGGATGCTTCCAAACAAACAAACGAACCGTCGCCGGAAATCGTTTCGGGGTTGGCCGGTTTCGCGTATGTACGTCGCCGTCGGGGTTGGGTGACGGACGTGAACTGTCCGCGAATCGCTGCAGAGAGAGGATGATCCGCCACGTTTTTCAGGCAAGCGCGTAGACTTTGTTGCACGTTTGAACAGCATCAGAACTGTTGCTGCTCCTGCGGCTGCCGCTGGTGGTGCCTCGTGTGACCTGGCACTTTGTCTCCTAGTCTCGTAGTATCTTATCTTGTCCACCGACCTATCAAAAAATATACGTCCGGACACCCTAAACGCCTTGGTCAGAAGAAGAAAAAAAATGACCCGGACTGACGTCTCAAACAGGCCTAAAATGCTCGGCCTAACCAGCACCCCTCGTATTAAGCCTAAATATAGGAGGGCCCGGGCGCGCAATTAGAGTTGTATCTATATTAAGACACAAAATCATTTGTTTGTAATTAAAATTACACCACCACATTAGTATATTATGTGCAGTGAGCACATTTTAGATATGGATGATGTGATTGCATTGGTAGTGCCCTACCGCAACGAGTAAAGCATGATGATTATATAGTAGCATAATTAATCAAGTATTCTTCTTTTGCTTTGCTTCTACTAATTTGTGCCCATTATAACATATAGCTAGCCAATGTCTTGTCCCGTGGATACGATCGACAGGGGCCAGACCACATATCTTTCCAGTGACATGTCCTTTTCGGTACCACGAGCGGTTGGGGAATGTAGTCCTTTTGAGGCCCTTAATTCAGATGCTTAAAATAACTCTCCTTTCAGATTGCAATCAATAGTTTTAGCCATCTCAAAGTCTCCACACCTTTTATTCCTAAGCTTAAAATAGCACTCCCTTGAGAGAGTCAAAAAAAAGTATACTATGTTTCCTTCCATTATCTAGAAAGCCCACAGCACTACAGGTAGTAAGTGGTGGTGCGTGTCCTAATCCGATGATCTATATATCTGTCTAAAGCATGCAAGAAAAGTGTAAAAGCTGGACGACAGTGGGAGTTGGGGTTGATTTGTCACCATATAGAAATACAGATGACCAATCGAGGAGAAGATAGTGAGATGGCGAGATGGACGTGTGAGTAATCTTAGTCTAGGAGGAGTTGTATGCGTGCATGGCACTCACCGTACGTAACTAGAGCATGGCGTTAAATGGCAGGAGCATGTAGATATAGTAGGGGTACGTGTGCTCTAGTGTCATGGGCTATGGATTTATGGGGTAGTAGTGTTATTATTGGTCCTTGCATGATTGGAAATTGTCTCGGTGGTTCTCCTTTGT